>CAUYQV010116225.1:95000-113297 GCA_963574575.1 Galagoides demidoff
TTTAGAAGGTTCGGACTCACTTGACAGGTTCAGTTGGAGACGATCATAGGTGGCCGCAGTGACAAAGGGGAATTGTGCTTTCCAGCATGCTTACTGACCCTGATTTACCTCAGGAGTTTGAAAGGTGAGTACAGTTTTTTCCCCCTCCTATATTGAAGTCCAACTCTCCCATTTTACAGTAGTCTCTGAATCATTGGAAGATGCTTCCCCCAGACGCGTTGGGGAGAGCGGAGAAGCCTGGAGCTGCAGGCTTGGGAACTGATTTTGGTGGTGATTGCCCGGACTCGGATTGAACTGATTTGCAAAGTCTCTGCGATTTCTGCTCATGTTTTTAGGTTGCGTCCTCTAACAGGAAATTAAATGAACATTAAGCATCTCTCTCTCTCTCCCCCACTCGCTGTTACTCTACTACTTTCTTCCTTCATTGATCGTTTTCTCCCCTTCTCCACCTTTTAAAAATGCTTTCTGTGCAGAGTGGGACCGTTTTGTTTTGTTTTGTTTTGTTTTTTTCAGCATCTCTGTCTCACGTAGTTTCTAGGGTGACAGAAGGTTTTAGGGGTGGTTGAAAGAGGCTATAAGTTCCTATTTGATCCTTCGGTAAAACTTTGGAAGCTACTCAGTAAAGCACATGACCTTTTGTTGATATAAGAGGGAAGTTTTTTTTTTTTTCTTTGAAAATTTACCATCGCAGCTAAATATTAGTAGATGACTCTTGAAGTGTCAAAAATAGGGAAATAAGGCTGCTCCCTCTCTAAGTTTTAGTGACCACTTTTTGTGCTAGATATCTTAACTGAATTTTGATATACTGTATTTTCCCCTTTTGCTGGGATGGAAATAAGTATATTTGCAATTAACTTGTTCCTGTTTAGAGAAGTCTGTGCAACATCTTTCCATTTGATGTTTTTGCAAGTAAAGCAGGGCTTTGGAAAAATTTTAGCCCTCTTAATGTTCCTATAAGTACACACTGCAATTTTTAAATTTGAGTTCTTATCCCAGCATAAGTTCTTTTTTTCGAACTATAAATAGAATTTTGTTTGCCATTAAAAAGAATTCAAACTTTGTATTCTGTATGGCGAATTTAAAAAAAAAAAAAGCTAAAAAAAGCCAGGATGCATGATACCCAGGCTTTTTTTCATTTTCATGAAAGCTACCTTCTGTATAAACATTTGTTGTATCTGACTATGCAATGCAAGCTAGGTGCTAGACCAGCTGGTTAAAAATATGCTAAGTCAAGCTGTTCATCGCTCAAACGACTGAATTTGATATGAAAAGACGAAAAAAGAAAGGACAAAGATTAAAACATTCTAGAAGTGAAGCAATGGAAGGGAAAGAGTATTGAGAATAAAATAGTGCCCGAAAGTGGTCACATATGAGAAAAGCCAATATCAGATCAGAGGAGAAAGTGTAATAGCCAGCCCATAGACTTTAATACTGTCTTTTTATCTTTCTTTCATTTCCTTTTTTTTTTTTTTTCTCCTAATTAAGGTGCATCTTCACGAGACCATTACGGTGAATGGTTGAGCTTTCTTAACACTTCTGAATTAAATTTTTCCAAGTTCTGTCTTTTAACTCTTTCTGTTAGTTAGCTTTTATTTCCAAATATAGCCTTATTTCATATTAGACATTAAAGTTATTCATAGTGGAACACCCGGTTGCCTAATGTAGTTGTTCGTTCCTGTAACACAGTTAAGTTTTCTCGGTGGCACAGAATAGCCCTGAAATGATAATATTCTTTAATTCTAATTATCCTTTTTGAGAATAAAACTCCGAGGCTGACTTGTAAGCCCGTTAACAGATTGTACTTATAAAAAGGTAGTTACATATTAACAGGCTGTAGCCTATTTCTCTATATAGGCAGGCTTCCTGCTGTGAACTTTATTTGTATTTTTTCAATTATCTCTTTTTAAACTGAACTTTTCCCTCTCCTCTTCTGATGCTCAAATCTCTGGACATTTTTTTTTTTTCCTCCTAGTGGGAATCTCATTTTTGGTCACCCAGAGGCATGCTTTTCTAACTGGCTAATTAAATAAGCAAGTGATAATCAATAGGGTCATTAGGATGGCCATCATATTTAGAAATTTTAGTGACTAAAATAAAATTCCTTAATAATTTCCCCTGTGCTCGTGATTGGTAATACATACAAAAATCTCAGTAAATCATTACTATTTGTTTACATTGAATTTGCACGAGTGAGTGTACCCAGAGTCACCATGCATGACAGAGTATGTGACACAACATTGAATGTATTCTTCAGGGGAGATATAGGTGATGTGACTGTCCTCTCCTCTAGCTTCAGCTTTTTTGAACTATTTGCAACTTTCCTTGAATAAGTAGATCATTTCTATTGACTGCTAGTTTTTATTCTCTTTGCTCACCTGCCCCCAATGAGTTTTTCTTTTCACTCCGACTTACTCATAAGAAAAGGATACTTCAAAATTTCTTATCAGATAGAGAGAATGTTGGTCTCCAGGACATAAGTTGCTTGGAGGTCACAGATTACAAAAGTTGTATGTCATATTTTTTTTTTCTAAATTCATGGGTAGAGGCTTGTCCATCTTTTATTACTCTTTCCAACCTGTAGACTATTTGACCTTAAAGGAATATCCACAACGTAAATATTGGTATGAAACTTGGGAGATAGATTTGTGTGTGCCTGTGTAATCAGCCATAGAAGGGGACCTGGTCGATACTTGCAGGACTCATAAGCAGTTGTTAAATAGTTCAGAAGTTGTGACAACTTCATTGTCTGTTAGAAAATGTGGAAGAGAGAGAGCGAATAGAGGAGTGATGCTAAAAAGTAAAGACTTTGCCATATTTCATTTTTATTTTCAAGCTTCCCTGTTACAACTGATTACTGAAAAACGTCCTTCTCAGGTGGGAGGCAAATGGAGAAAGTATGTTCCAAAGAATCATTTGTAAGGAAAATCTTTTATATATTATTGTTTTGAGGGTACATAGTGGCAACATGGTCTAAATGTTGGTAATAGCATCATTTGAATGAATGAATGCCTGAGCTGTCCTAATTTTTTTAAAGAAGTCAATGCATTTATATATTTTACTGAAAGTCAATAATGAATAATTGTGACTTAAGGTTTTCCTTTGAGAGAGAATGTCACCTATTTTTTTTACATGCCTAGAATGAAACTATTTAAAATACTGCCTTAAATTTCAATAGTAGTTTGTTTTTAGTGAATAAAAACAGCCATTTTTGATAGCTTATCAGTGGTGTATTTTTATTTCTTTTCCTTTGATTTATTGTGGTCCTATTTGATGGTAATAGTTTTATGACTAAGCTACTTGTTACATTTCCTAATTGCATTGTGTTAGACATTTAAATAGCCAGTGCAAAATATTGTTTAGGAAGACAGTGTGAGATTATCTAGAAAGGAAAAAAGAAAGTTGGGGTAGAAGGGAGTAGGATGAATCACGTTAAGTTTATAGAATCATCTTGCTTCATCAAAATTGGTGCAGACAGCAGACAGCATTTTTTCTAGATGTTGAAGAGAGCACTGTAAGAGAAAAACCTTCTACAATAAAAATTTACTCTTTTACCTTATATTCTCATCAAATTTATTTCTCACTGAAGAAATACTTCACTCACTAAATTGCTCACTAAAGAAATAATTTTAAGTGTTTTTCTAAAGAAAACCTGTAAGGGTTTTTTCTGAAGAAAGAAATTACACCCCAGGTACTATGAAAAACTAATTTGTAAAATTCCCATGGAAAAAAAAAAATCGTGCTAGAGGTTTGCAGGAATATCTCTGACATGAGTGGTATTTTGGTTACCTAAAGTTTGACTATAGCAGTAGAGTACTTATGATGCAGACAGATCTATTCAGCTTAATTAGAAACTTTTTTTCTGTTTGAAACCATTGTGCTCAGGAGTGATAAGTGCATTCAGGTTAGCAGGCAACCTTTAGGTGTGAATCAAAGGAAAGTTATCTATTCACATTGTGGCACCTAATGGCAACTATAAGCCTGTAAGTTTGATACTGTGTTTTCGGCATGTTCCAGTTATCAGCCCATGATCTTTTCATTAATTTTTCATTTTCTATTACTTGATAGAGGAAAAGGTACCTGTAACTGATTTATAGATTTTAAGTAGGATCTCAATCATTTGCAAGCTGACTGAGCTAAGACATTGGTTTGGAATGCAGTTTGCATGAGGCAGCTTCTAAACCACATTTCTGTCACACTCACCCTGGAGTACTATCCTCTAGACTTGGCAGGAGACCTGATGGATTACCAAGAACAATTAAGGGTTAAATGTCAGGTGGCATCGTGCACTGCTCAGGGTTTAGCAGGCTTGATAGATACAGAAATGTGCAAATATTATGATTACATGGCATGTTGGTGTGTCCTTATCTATGTTTTTCAAATATAATAAGCACATGTTAGAGCATTTACCTGGTGTTAGGGAGCTTTTCACTAAAATCTGTCCATGGCTTATACACGAGAGGCAAATAATAAGACCTGTTCTGATTCTTAAGCGTATTACTCCTCCATGGAGTTGGAAGCTATTTCATATGGCTTATTCATAATGAATTTAGAAAGCAAAATTACATTCGTGGGGGAAGTCTGATTTTTATTGTCTGTTCTTTCCACTATCAGTCCTTTAGCCTCCTAATGAGTGTATTGTATAATGCAGAGGTGTATTATGTAGTCTGAATACCTTTCTTTTAATAGATTAGTGCAATAGGTATAACTGGTGGATTTTGTTTTCTTTTACAATTTGTCATTCATTTATAATTTCAATGAGGATCACCTACAGCAGGGGAAATAAACCAGTCTAAGTTTTCCTCTGGTACCAACTAACGTACACTTCCAATATGCCCACTCTTTGATCTAGATGATAGCAATCAGATAAAAAGATGATCAGAGATCACCGTTCTGATCATCGCTTCATGCTTTAACCAAAGCACGAAATGTCTTCTTGTCCTGATGGAAAAATTGCGTTGAACAAGAAAAAGACTCACACAGAGCAAATTCTTCCTTCCTTCATTCATTCCCTCTTTCCATCCTTGTCATGGATCGATGGTATTATTTATATGCAATGTTCGAAGGCTCTGTAGAGGAACTTGATCAAATGATGTGGCAAGGGTAGGGGAGTTTTAAATTTGGATATAATTGAGGAGAATGCCTCATATTCTAGGGATGTATTCAGCAGCTGATAAGGGTTGAGGAGAAGACCTTTTTATTCTTTCTGAGCCCTGTGATGTGTCCCGCAGTTTGGAGGTTTTTCTCCCTTTTCTTTAGTATTTTCTATTCTTTTCTTTACTTACTAGTGGAGAGTTCATACATCTCCTCTGGAGAGCCTGTGGCGTGTGGTTCTGCTTGTCCAATAGGGAGGTGTTGCATTTCTCCACGTTCAGTATCCTTTTCCCTGGGAGCCTGGGAGTCAAACCTCAGCAGTGCTCCCAGCCTTTGCCAGCCTGAGGAGTCAGACTCAGTTGTTCCCAGCTCTTGCGCCTTCATTGTAGAGCTGCATTCTGCTCAGTGGGCTGCCGAAGGAGGACCAGACCGAAACAAGATTTAGAAGAATTCTGGTGAGAACTGTTTATAGGGATATGGTATTTTAAAAGAATGTAGTAAACAAACAGAATTGTGGCATAAACAAAGATAATTAGCATAAACAATGTCGTTTTAGGACAGGTGGTTTAAAAAAACAAACAAAACAAAAAACCCAAATATGAACCCAATTTGAATGCTGCCAGTTTGGAACCACTGAACCTTAATCTGTACTTCATGAGAATTACCCAGGTTTGTTGATAAACTTGTTACCATGCGTTTTTTTTCTGTTTCTTTTGTATCATTTTCCGGTCATTATGCCCTTTTGTCACCCAGCTTGAAAGTAATTAATCTATTACAAGGTAGTGGAGGGACTTTTTGCCCATAAAACCTGACAGAAGGAAAATGAAAAACAAAAGCTTGTAGATGTTCATAGAACGTTTGAAATCAGTGTCAAAACTTTAATCATTTCAAACCTGAGCTCAGTTCATTGTTTTGCAAATCTCTCTCTCTTTTCTTTAGGTAACATTTTAGTCACTTGGCTAAATTGGTGTAAATACCTTTACTTTTGTTTTGTCTTAAGATTCAGAGTTTTCTTTTTTTTTTGTTTTCTCCCCTCCCCTGTGGCTGAATCATCATTCTGTGTTATGTGTTTATTTCTAAGGATTGCTTATTTCTTCCTGTTTTTTCGTGAGGTGGTGCAGCCGTGTGTAAACGTATCTGATGATCTTGTAGCAGGAGGATGCTAGTTACTGTGAACTACACTATCTAAACCTCCTAGGCCTGCCGTGGTGAAGAGTTTTTATCCGGAGACATTTATGTTTATTACTAAATGACGTTTTCTCTTCATGCCTCGCACTGGTATGTTTTGACTTAAATGAAATGGGGAGTGTGGTGAACAGAAAGCTGTTTATTTTTCCTGCATTAAGTATCAAAGTTCTTGATGGAAGTTCAAAAGATTTTTTTTTCCCCCTCTTCGTTGTCTCCTGGACACTGGCAAGGAGGGATCCAAAGTGGCTACCTCTGTAATTCTGTGGCCCTTCCCTTGGCTGAAATGAAAGTATTTGTGAATGAGTTTTGGTTTCTGGGAGTTAGGAAAATGTGTGTAAACTAGTAAACCATGTCTCATTCATGTGCTATGGAGATTTCTCGTACTTCAGGGACAAAAATAATTTGGCTACTAACGAATTAGGGCTACTTGCCAGTGCCAACACATAGTGTAGGTAAGAGGAACTCTATAAAGAAAAGCTGCTGGCAGCAAATCCGTTGAAACTTTCATATGTAACAGCGTTTCTATTTCTGCTCTTCACATCTTTGAAAGAAAGTGTGCTTTAGAAAAGAAAATGTTAAAAAAAAAAAACAGAAGATAGGATCTTTCTTAAAAATAAATGTGTAGCTCTACTTTAATATTTCTCGTTGGGGGAGATGCTCGGATTTTGTTATATTCTGAGCACACTTGCCTCCCCTACCTACCCCAGTCATTTCTGTTACGTTGAAACCCAGGCATCAGAGGCATGGAGAATAAGTGTAACCTGAAGAAATGGAATCCACTGCATGGGACCAAAAAAAAAAAAAAACAAAAAAACCTAACAATCTTGCAAGATTTTGATACTGGTAGTTTAAGGGAGTTAGATCACTTGGGACACTGCAGCAATTTTATAAAGCCTGTATCCTGTTACTTAGGGCTCCAGGACCACAATTGGGAAAAGAAGGGAAAGAGTTAATCTGTGTTGCCTGTTTTTAGTTTTTTAATGTAAGTAGTAAAGGAAGAGACAGACCCAAATAATGTCTTCTTGGTATGTTTTTAATCAAAATTTATTTCAAGACGTAGTCAATATTGACTCCTTCTTTTGGCTTTATTTTCTCTTTTTCTGTTAATTAAGATGGAGATATACAAGGGGTAGATTATTTGAGGTCTAGGGGTAGAATTTTTACACAGATGTTTGACTTACTATTGTAATCAATTTTACGTGCAATATTTATCCAGTAAAATAGCATCCTCATGAAAAAGAAACACAACATGGGAAATGAGAAATAGTGCCTTCAGATAAGAGAACACAAAATGGAAAAAGTAACAATTTATTTTCGCTATTAAGTTTTTCATTCAGAGTTAATGCAGGTTGCTTGACAAAGTTCTAAAACATTTTTATTCTAATTGTAAAGTTAAAGTATTATTTGTTTGCCTACAATTCTTCCTGTTGGTTATTTACCCTGGGCAAGAGTTTGTTGGGCAATAGTTTACAAAGTCCAAAGACTTTTTTTTTTTTTTACTCCTCTCCTGATATCCCTTTGTTTTTTCTCTTTTTTTTTATTTGCTATTGAGTTTCATAATATGTTTGAGAAGGGGTTGCAGGAAGATGGCACATAAAATTAAGGTTAATATTTTCTTTTTTCTTTCTTATCTGCGCTGTAACAGATCTGTGTTATAGATTTGTTAGAATCACATATAGCGTTCCCATTATTTAGTGTAGAAAGGGATGAACTGGTGCTCAAACTATTCAATTTCTGATTCACTTACAAGTTCAACTGATTCATTTGCTAATTCACCTTTGATCTGGAATGATAACTGAAAATGCAGTATCAGAGTCAGATTCTTTGTCGTCTCCTGTACAGTATCATCAGGATGTGAAGGAAACTTTTATTTAGAATTTAAACTACTAATAACCAGCACACCTAGAAATGAAAAAAAAAAAAAAAGATGATGAATGCTGTTTCTGAGAGTGGAACTTCTGCCTCTCTCTCATCCCAACAATAGCTGGAATTTGGAAACAGAGGAAAAGGTATTGTTTTTAGAAACCTAAGGATCATGGGACACAATATTGGAAGTGTAATTATCTCTAAAAATTTTCTCATTACTGGAAAAGTGAAATGGATCTAATTTGACCTGCAAACAGTTTAGGAAATATTTAATGATTTAAAAGTAGTATTCTAGAAAATTACAACGTGTATCCAGAAGCTCTTGATAGCAATTTAAACAATCAATGTGAAGGAAGAGAATATTATTCAGACTTTTGTAACTACATTAAAAGATAATTGGGAGTCCTGAGCAGTTCTGTGACGGATTAGGTTAGGGCATGGAATAGCTTAGACATACATACACATACAAAAGTTAGGGGTTCAGGAGAAACTTTTTCACTATAGATAAATCCATCTTTCGAACAACTCTTACCAAATTTTGATGAAGCTGAAGTTTGGGGGAGAAAATCTTGAAAGGAAGAAATATTTCACGGAAATATATACCTGGTTCATTTTAATTTTCTCCTTGCTCTATGGCATGTGCTGCAGTGACAAATCATTTTCCAGCTTTAAAAACCTTAAAGTGGTATTGTAGAACATATTAAGTGGGTAATTTGAAGAGAAGATGCTGGGTGAATCAAAGTATGTTTGAGTAACAGTTGGGATTTTAGGCTGAGATAATGAGAAAGTTGGGTATTAGAGGCTAAAGGCACACGTATCCAATGAACAAACATTTTTTTTTAATGTGTGAATTTTGATAATTCTCCTGAAGAATAAAATAATTTCCTCCCTCTGGGTAAGGTTTATACTTGTCAGTATCTTCACCAATTTTTTTAGAAGTGTAACATAGAAAGCTCTATTAGAGATCTCAATCTCTTGCTCTTCTTGCAAACTGAGATCTCTTTGGATCCTAGTATATACATCTGTAAAATTTTTATTTAGGCAGAATAGGCAGATCATTTCTAAAATTGCTCAACTCTAAAATTTCCTCACTTTGAACTACATTTGCAGGATCCCCAGCTCTCAATCCCAGTGGTGGGAATTTTTGCATTTAGGTAGCTATTAGGAGATTGTCTCGTATAACCAACCTTTCCATGGAGGGTCCCTTCAGTTTACCTGTCAGTCAGGTGTCATTGTACAGGGCCAAGCAACCATAGGGTGTCTCAGGAGTTTTCAATCTCAGTACTCTTTTTAATTCTTCTTTAGGATTAGATGCCCCCAAGTTTGCTCTGAGCTGTTGGAAGTGTTTCAGAAGATAGGATTCACATTCTGTGTGCTGAAAGCTCTCAGGCATCAGATCACCATCCTTCACAATTACAAATATTGTAAAAGATAAGTTATGTATGGATTACTGAGCAAGGAAGGCACTGTGGGGGAAAAGGAAAAGCCTGAGCATAGCACTGTAGGTCAAAGAGCTGAAAGCCTGTTTAGAAGGGAGGGTAGAAGACAAAAAGGAAGATTAGACACCAGAGCATTCAGACAACACGGGGGCTGTGGACAGTAAGTCTGTGCACGAATAAATAAAACCTTGAGCTGGAGAACAGCAAGATCAGCTGTGATTACAAACAGGTAGTCCAAAGAAAGATTTTGAGTGTTTCTCAAATTAAATAACCATAGTAGTAGCATTAAGCCAGCCAAGTTGGTATGTGCTACACTGTAGTTGCTGGTTGACAATTTCATGAAGAGAAATGTTAAACTCTTTGAGGCAAGGGCGTAGAGCCACAACCAGGGAAAGATACATTTTAAAAAGCTTTATTATGGAGAGCACAGGCTTCCTATATTGTTATTATCTTACATTTGGCAGAATGCTTTTTTTTTTTTTAATGCACTGTTGGAAAAAAAAAGTGTAGTTCTGCCATCAGCAACACAGTCCTTACGCCACATCTAAAAACCTGCTGTCTTATCTTTACTTTGAAAATATGTCTGGGGTATCATGAAATTAGTTCCAGTTTAAAATACAGGTTCGGATATTTCTGATAACATAGAATTTGCTATGTTACAATTATAATTATGATGTAAATATTTTATTCTATTCCTAACACTTTTAATTTAGGAAGAAAGAATGAGTATTACTTTCTTACTTACATACATATATTTATATATATATATATAATATATAAGTCTATATAAAAGTGTATGTGTGTGTATATATATATATATGTTTTATATATAAAGGTTCTAAGAAAAAAAAAAAGAAACGAAAAGAAAGAAAACAACCTTACTGAACCAGAACTACATTTAGAATTAGGACCAAAGAGAAATGTGCAAATATCCTTACTGTTAAATCAGAAAGAAAATTTGGAAATCGTCCAGTTGGGCAACTTACTGCTAATATATTTTATAATGCAGCATTCAGTTATATACAGTACAGAGTTGGCATATGTTCCAACGGTTTCTAAATCAAGAATTAAAACTGTGTGATGTGTAAGTCCCTTAAATTCTTTGGGTTTCAGCCATGCATCTATGAAATGGACTTAAAAATAAGTAAAAAATTATTTATCCCCCAATGCTAATGAGCCAGCTGAAACTTATGAACATTTATAAAAATATTTGGATACCCCCGAAGGCAAGCCACTGAATTCAGATTTTTAAAACTACGTTTCATTTTTGGCAAATGTTAAATGATCAGCATTTTATTTTATTTCATTTTTTTTTTTTGATAACATAGTGGTCAGATATTTGAAAGGGAGTGTATAAAATAATGCCTATGAGAAACTGGTTCACCTATTTTTTAATTTGATAGTTGATATAAGCATGATTGTTTTAAGGACACTTTTGGTTATCGATCTCAGGTAACTCATACTTCCATAGCAGTAATACAGCCATATTTTCTCACTACTCACTCCTAATTACATGTCCTAAAAACATAGCTCTTGTCATTTTATATGGAGAATGTCTGCTACAGTAATGGTTGTTTTTGCAAGTAGCAGTATATCAAGTATTTGAATAATGAATTTGCTGATTTAACATATTCCTATGCTTTAAACTGTGCATATGAAAGTTCATTTATTTGTACATAATTGTGTGAATGAATCACTTCATAGAACAAATTATTGAACAACGAAAACCAGTGATTTTCTGTTACTATAAGAAAGTCCTTGCTTTTGGAAGTGTTATTTGTGCAAATTTTTTGAAAACTAGAATATATTAAATAACTTAAACTATTATGTATACAAATCCAGTACACTATAGATTTCTATAGTGAAAGAAGAGGTTTTGCTTTAGCTATATGTCCTTTAGACTGTAAGTGAAGCTTGAGGAAATACATAGATTTATTTGTATGGGCAGCTGTCTAACAAGGCAACAAAATCACCCAAGAAACAGAACCCTGATTTTTGTTATAAAACTGTTTTCACTGATATAATCTGTTGAAAGCCAGAAGCCATCCCAAGTGCTGATACCAATTTAAGAAGATGATCTTTTGCCTTAATTATACATCTGGGAAATATTAGCTGAACATTTTGTGGAGAACAGTGAATACCTTAGTTGCCAGTTGTCTAAAATGCTGCTAATGATCGACATAGTGCCAGTGTTTTGATGGCTAAAACCTAGGCTGAATATGAATACAAAGAACATAGTTAGGGGGGGAAAGCGCACATATTATACAAAACAGATTCCAACCATCTGCTTGGCACTTAAGTTTGAGACTATAGGCAATATATGAAAGAGACCACTGTCCACGTTATGAATGGTATCACTTTTATTGCTACCTTAGAAAAACCATAGGGCTTTCAATACATATATGACCAATGATTTTCTTCTGTTGAATAATAAAAACAAGGGCCTCAGTCAAAATTTTGTTACCCACCCCCTTAGTCTCTTACATGTCAGTATTCTTATCCTAGCAAAATGGGTTTGGCAAATAAAATAGATCTTAATGCTTTGTCTAAAGATATTAAAAGATACAAAACAGCACTAAGCAAGTGGCCCTTAGGACGAGAACCCCAGATGGTTATGAGATAAAAGACTGTTTGGTTTAGGAAATAGGTTATATTCCTGAGTCTGTTGCCTGAATACTATAGTACATGTCAAATTAGCATGGAAGTTAATGGTCCAGAAGCACTTCTGAATTTAATGCTTGCCCAGTTGTTCTAAATTTATAGTATTAAATCAGAGAAGTACTGTTTCATCACGAGTTCAGTAAAGGAAAATCATGCTATAGTTAATACATTAGGGGCTAACCCTAATTATTCGACCCATTTCATTTGCCTAAAGGTGAGGGAGGGATCCCAAAGTGCTCAGTGGAAGAACCTTGGTAAATATTACAGACTAGAAGCTGTTACATTTTTTAACTGGTTGGTGAGAGCTATTAGAGACTGTCCCTTAGCACATAGTAATCAAAAAATATACTTTTGACCAAGTAATAATTGTACCTATTTTCTACAGCTAAAACATGATTTGTATTTTTAGATGTTAGGAAAATTGAATGTTATTAACTTCCTATTTTATCTAGGTTTTATGAATTCCAAAATGTATGTTGAGGTTTTTGTGTTTTATGAAGAAGTGTGTGATTTAGCAATATGTAAAGAAATGCTCTCACTATCCCTCTATCTTTGTACTTCTTTCCAATATGGTAGTCACTATCCACATGTCACTGCTGAGCCCGTGGAATGTGGCTGGCCTGAACCGAGGTGTGCTTTAAGTATAAAGTACACATTGGATTTCAAACACTTAGGTTGCAGGAAAGAGTGTAAAACACCTTACTAAGTTTGTTTTATGTTGATTATAAGTGAAAGTGATATTTGGATATATTGGCACAAGTAAAATATATTATTAAATTATTTTCACGTGTTTCTTTTTTTAATGTGGCTACTGAAAGATTTAAAATTACATGTGTAGCTCGTATTTGTGGCTCACGTAATATTTCTATTGGGCAGTGCTGCTTCATGCCTTTCTGTGGATGGAGAAAAATGGATACCTCTGTCTGTATCTAGCAATGAGTCAGAAAGACTTAGGTTTTTATCAACTGTCTTCTTTCTTAGCTTTTCCTACAAGAAGGTGGAATTGTGTCCCCCTTTTCAAAGCCTTAGGAATAGCACTCACTTGCATAATGCGTCTGTTATTTGCTCCAGGAATCCTGTCACTTTATCCAAAATGCTATGGAGTTAAAAGGAGGAGCAGGATGTTTGCTTGAGAACTGTATAAATTGTTTCAGATACTGTCTGTTCGAAATGGGCAATTAGATTTACTTTTTGAAATGCCACTCTGTGTATCTGTAATTTCCCCATTGAGCTTTCAAGAAGTTTGTGTTTGGGTAGGAATACCTTCAGCTTATGTGTCTCAGCTGACATATGATTTCTTAAATTGACCCACAAGACGGGATCTAAGCTTTCTCTGACGTGGGGAAATATAGAGCTAGATAGAAAGCTGGAGCTAACATTCCTGTGTACTCACTATGTTGCAGACTCAGTTATAAATTGCTTTGCATGCATTATTTCACTCGAGCCTCACACCACTCTTACGTTTTTATCTCCACTTCCCAAACGAAGAAAATGAAACCTAGTGAGAGAGTTGCCTAATTTCTCACAGGTGATAATTGGCAGAGCTGAGCTGCCTACTCAGTATAACTCTCACCGTCCCCCTTAGCTATCACGTTATAGTACTGATCTAGGTAATCAAATACTTACACCTTTATAATCTATGATTTATTTTAGTGAGAGAAATCTCTTCCAACAGATACATTTTAAAAAATCACAATGCCAGGCATTATTTTAGATGCTGAGTAAATATTGAAAATGCAGACAATATAAATGACGTATAGTGATTGTAAGTATCAACGTCTCATTTCTCTTTTCTGAATAAATTAATTCATTCATGGCACAAGGTGATATGTCAGGTGGTGCATAACCAAGCAAATGGACATTTCTCTAAAAGGTTTCTTGCTAATAGCAACTTGGAACTGTTATTAAGAGATACTGACTTCCAATACACATTAGAGATGCAAACTTCTAACGGGGAGAAGGGTAGCTATGTAATATTTCCCAAAATATCTCTTCCTTTTCAGCAAGCTACCTATTGATATAAATCTTTACAGACAGGCAGAGTCTTTGCTCAAAAAGTCTCTCTGATTACTTTTTGCTACCACAGAGGGCAGAAGCCTCTTTGTGGTCTAGTAATTTTTAAACACGTCCGTGTTCCTATCTCATATGGTGATATTCACAGGGAAAAGTTTGTGATGAATTAGCAAATAAGAGTATCATTAATAGGATATCAATCTTTAACTTGGAGCCATGACGTACTAATTTTATTGGGTAGCAGGAATGGTATGGTATTCTAAGTAGAATACTCAAGTATGGTAATAAATTAATTTGACTGATAATATGATTACAGGTTTATGGGAACAATCAGGCATTTGGGAATGGAAATTAATCTCATAGTTTTAGGCTACTGGATTTTTCAATTTTACTACTAGATTAATATGTGTTAGTGCAGGCTTGCAGTGATCCGTGGATTTCTGTTGTGAGTTTTGATCTTTTAAGTGTTGAACCATGTGTAGACACGTCTAAGGCTTCTGGTGCTTTCTTTTTTTTTTTTTCTTTTTTTAACTTTTATTGTAGAGTCGGAGTCTCACTTTATCACCCTCAGTAGAGTGCTGTGGCATCATCATATAGCTCACAGCAATCTCCAACTGCTGGGCTTAGGCGATTCTCTTGCCTCAGCCTCCTAAGTAGCTGAGACTACAGGCACCCACCACAAGGCTCGACTATTTTTGTTGCAGTTTGGCTGAGGCCAGGTTTGAACCTGCCACCCATGTTATATGGGGCTGGCGCCCTACCCACTTAGCCATAGGCACCACCCCTTCTGGTCCTTTCTTAGATTTCTTAACACCTTGCTACAGAGAGGCATATGACTTTGTAGTCACAAGTGGGGTTTGGAGTTAGACTGCTCAAACTATTTTACACTGACACTATTTATTAGTTATAATATGTGATCTTTGCAAGTTACACAAACTCTCCATGCCTTAATTTCTCCATCTGTGAAATGGGGATTATAATAATTCCCATATTTAGGTCATTTTACTGCTTACATAAGAAATCATATGTGACTTAGCATGTTTAGGAAGTGTACACTGTTATTTTTCTTTAAAAGGTTTTAATCATTTAGAAGGAGTTCCAAGGATACTACACATAATATGAAAAGTAACATTAGACTATAAGTGGATATATAAATATCAAGTACTTAGTAAATTATACTGAAACTAACGATTTGGACAAGATTTATTGCAATTACATCTGGATCCTAAAAGGATAAAAAATATTTAGAATATTTATGTCATGTAACTGCTTATATAGTATACATTTGTCATATAAATATATACTATAAACATATACATATAAAGAGCATGCGTGTGTATATTGTATATGCATATACATATGTAACACATTACATAGCGTACATAATATAATTGTGATTTGTAGCATGAATATTCTGAGTGTATATGTGTATAAAATGAAGGCAGATTATTTCTAAAACTAAAACCTTGGCTGAGAATCCTTCTGAGTTACCCTAGCTATCCTGAGGCTCATGGTTCTTATTTTCTAAAGAGAAGAATTTCACTATTGTTTTGAGGGTCCCTGAAGTCTGAGGGAGCGATTTATTTTATGAATCCTTAAATTGTTTTCAGGAGACGTGGTACAAAATTCAGAGGCATTCTTACTTACTTGCCACTTTTAGTTTAGACCAGATACGAGAAAGAATATTGAAAGATAACTTCATGGAAGAAGGCATTGCTATAAGTAGCTAAGCCAAGGTTTGCCAGGTATGTAGATTCCTCGGTGAAAGGAAATAGTCAGGGATCTAAGAAAAGGCTAACAAGTCCCTTAAACTATCTCCTTTAAATAACAGTTATTACATCTAGGCTGTTGCTAAGAGATAAGGAACAATCAGTTCTTGACTGAATTGTATTCTTGCCTAGATTGAGGCCCTCCCACCTCTGTCTTTAAATTTACTCCAGGTACGTAGCAAAGCAAGAATTTTCCTTCGGAGACCCTTTTGGATCTGTTCAAGTACCTGAAGAACATTCCAGTGAGATTCTAGAGTTGGTAGAGTACAACACAGCAGGGGTTGTGTCCTTTGAAGACTGTTGAAACTTTGTATTCCTCCTTGTCCATTCTGGCATGTAGTGTTGTTTCTCCAGATTTTGACCAGTACTTCCTTTCCTTGGGTCCTCCAGGTGGACTTAATTTTGGAAGTCATCCTGTGTTAACTAAATGAATTAAATTAGCAGGTAAGGTAATTTTATATACCTTTGCATGATTTAGTTGCATATCTACATTCACAGTGACGTAGACATTCCCATTTTGAATGTTAAAAATACTTAGTGAACACTTCCCATTTGAATATCAGTTGTTCTCCCTTATCTGGGAGGAATATAGTGTAAGACCTGCAGTGGATGCACAGATCTGCAGACAGCACTGAACTCTGTGCAGAATACGTTATGTTTTATCAGTCTGGTAATTGAGATAGCTACTAAGGGACTCATAGGTGGGTACCATACACAGTGTGGATGTACTTGACAAGGGGTGATTCACATCCAGAGTGGGCCAGAGCAGAGCAGAAGAGCATGAGATTTTATCCTGCTGCTCAGAAAAGCACTCAGCTTAAATCTTATGAACTGTTTATTTCTATAATTTTCCATCTAATATTTTCAGACTGCAATTGACTGTGGGTAAACTATGGAAAGCAAAACCATGGATAAGGAAGGACAACAGGGATTTGTCTGACAGGGTAAAAGCACACAGCAGTGTGAATTAAAAGAGTGTGGGTAATCAGGCAAGAATCAAGATTAACACACTTCACAATTTATCACTTTATCGATATGAGGATATCATTTGAAACACACTGCTCTTTTCCATTTGCAAACTGAAGCTTGTCTTCATAACTAATGGTTTTGATTTTGACATAATTATTTTAGAATTGCTGTTTATGACAACATTTAGACACTTACAGGTCATGATGGCAGATCTAAGTCATTAGCCCACAAGCTTTTTGATTTTATATTGGTTATAACTGAAAATATCCTAGGGTATATTCAGACACACAATCCTTCCTTTTTCTCCTATTTTTTAATTTCAAAAAATATATATAAACAGAAAGTTGTAAGAATAATACAATGAGATTCTCTATACTTTTCACTATTAACTTTGGTCCCTTTGCTTTCTCTCTTTATGTTTTTTTCTTTTTCTTTTCTTTTTTTTTTTTAATTTTGTCTCTGATTCATTTGAAAGTAAGTTGAGACTAACACTCTTAAGAACTAGTACATTCTTCTATATAACCACGGTAACACATGCATGAAAGTTGCTATTAATACTGTAATAATATTTCTTGTACAGTCAGTGTCCACATTTTCTAACTGTCCAGTAATGCCTTTGGTAACTCTTTTATCTTTTTAAATGGAGGATCAATCAAATCAAGCATCAGGCATTACATTTAGTTGTTGTGTATTTTTAGATCTCCTTAAATTGCAGGTAGCACTCTGCCACTCTTTGCCTTGAAATTGACATTGACATTTTTGAAGATTCCAGGCCACTTGTCTCATATAATGTCTCGCAATCTGGATTTGTTTAATTTTATCCACATGATTAGATTTAGGTTAGATACAGAAATTTTAAGACAGGTATTGGACCATCTCTATTTTTGCATCACTTAAGATTGTAATTAGACCCGTCAGAAGTGGGGACCTACCAGATACATGAAGACTTTGTAGTTTGAGAGATGTAATTTGTCATCAGAAAGTTTGAGCTATGGTGATTTGTTTAGCGTAGAGCTTTTGGTAATAGGTTAATCTAGTTGAGGAAATAGGACTTCCATAGTCCAAGTTATTGCAACTTATCCATTTAGGTAAGAGTATCGGAGCCTACTCTAAAGAGCGCTATAAATGCCAATTTTTTTTACAGGTAATAATTTAAAAATATTGATCACAAAGTCTGTGTAGTAGCATGGTACTGTAAATACCATAAATAAAATATTTTGTTGCATTTCATACTTAGAGCTACAATGTTCACACCTTTTGAGAGAAGGCTAGATGCCAACTCTTTCAAACAAAAAAAAAAA
>CAUYQV010116227.1:0-33385 GCA_963574575.1 Galagoides demidoff
GCACTCTACCCAGGGGGATAGCTTGAGGCTCCGTCTCAAAAAAAATAAAATAAAAAAAGTACAATTTCCCATTTTCCCTATTAATGGCAGTTTTAGGGGCAACTTTTGGGATGGACTGCATATTTTAAATATACATTTTGAAAATATTAATATACAATATGTTCATATTAAATACATTTAAAATTTGTATGTAAGCTTGTAGATATAAAAATAGTAGTGGCAAGAGGAAAAATATTTTCAAGGATGCAGAAGTGAGCGAACAAAAACACATAATAGAGGAACTTCCTGGCATTTAGTGAAGTTAGGGTCCTAGTGATGAAAGAGGAATCAAAGAGAGAGAGAGACCAGGTTCCTTCCAGAAGTGCATCATGCTAGAATGAAACTGGAGGTGGGTTTTGAGGCCAAGGAATAATATAACCACATAAGGCAATGATGTGAAATGTATTAGAAAGGGCAATGCAGGAGTCAAGGAGAACAGACAAGATATTATTGTGATAGGTGAGATACTCAAAAGATAACATCCCAACAGATTTGAATGGGTGTGGAGGAAGGATAGGGCAAGAGACGCAAACAGGATTTCTGAGGTTCCTAACTCACTAACAGCTCTCAGAAACTTAATGACTACATACATAATATGTATGCTACCTGGTCCCTGCTAAAATATTATTCTGGACCCCTCCTTACATTCTATCCCAACAAAGCAATTATACAGAAGTTAAAAAGCAGCTGTCCTGAAGAAAAATTGACAGGGAAAGGAAGGGGGAAAAAAGGAGGGAGGGGGAGGAAAAGAAGACAAAAGGAAGTAAAAAAGGAAAAATAAATAAACTAAAAAAATACCAGAAAGTAAACTCTATCCAAACTTCTAAATAAGAACTGATACGTCTAAATGTAAAAAGAAATTTTTAAAAGTATACATGAAAAACACTATTGGTGCTTGACTACGTAAAACTTGAAAATTCAGGTATGTTCACTAATACAACATAATAAAAAAAATTCAGGAAAAAGGTTTGTAACAAATACAACAAAGAGTTACAGTCCTTGCATCTAAAGTGTATACCACCAAATAAAATCAATAGATAGCGCCAACAAGTAAGCAAAAAGTACAGATAATTAATTCCATTCCCAAATAAAAATGGGTAACAAAATGTCTAAAAATCATTCTCAATAATAATCATTGAAATGTATATAATCACAATAGCATTTCTATAACTAACCTATCAGTAACTGATTTGGCTGGCCTACCTCGTTATGGGTATAATACCTTGTAACATGACAGTCTTACACGATATCATAGTATAATTAGAATAAGGTTTTCTAATTTAAGTGTGTGTCTATGTGTATATATATACACACATACTCACTTAAATCCATAAAATGGGTCACATCCTTTGACAAAGTAATTCTGAAAACTTATCCTAAGGAAATGATCTAAAATACAGATTAAGGTTTACATAAAACATTATTTCTAGTAGGGAAAAGAACTAGAAATGGTGTAGAAGCCTCCCAAATGGAGATGAATATAGTACAGTTTGTACTATATAATTTGTATGACCACACAAGAAACTATCATATAGACACTAACAGTAATGTTTTTAAAAAGATTTTAAACAGGAGAAAAAAATCTTATAATGTTTATTAAAAAGGCAAAAGTAATAAATCATATAATGTATAATTTCTACACCGGGTTTTAAAACCATAGAGGGGAGAAATATTACTTCTGAGTAGTAATGACTGTATTACTGTATTTTCTAAGTTTTTTTTTCAATAACCAGGCTATATTATTGTTGCATTTAGAAAACAAAGTCAACCTATTTCACCTATCCCCAATAAAAGAATACCGTAGCTTTGTATTTAATAGCTCATTCGTTTAAGATCTTTCTGTAAAGTCTGACATCTCTACTAATTTTAACTTAACAAGTAGTTCTGCACATTCTTCTTGAATTAAAAGAGCTTTTTGCCATATGTGATATGTTGCCCTAATGCTAATAATGCATTAAGAGCCTCAATTTGAATAACAGAATTAAAGCAAGAAAAAAATTTAAGTTTTCAGTAATAAAAGAGATTTTAACCACTTTATATATTTTAATCATTTAAATGCACTTGGAATTATATCCATAACAAGGCTGTGCCTTTGTATTACCTGAGGTGGTTGAGCAGAGGCTGAAGTCTTTCATCAGACTGCACAGTCGGCAGGGACCTGGCTGTTAACTAAAAGCAGAGAATAAAGTTAATAGAAACGGCCAAGGCCAAATGCTGAACATACTTAAATACTAAGCGCAAAACAGGGACAGGGGAGAGACAAGGAGGCAGTACTTAAAATGTGAGAAAATGTTTCTCTTGCTTTGAATCAAAAAGTATATAAAAAGCTGATATATTATGTGATTAAAGCTAACTGCATGGCTCAAAGGACAGATGGTATGTCATGGAGTTTAGAAGAAAAAGATAGGCCAAATAAAGAGTAGGAAGAAGAAGAAGTCTTCTTCCAAGTCTCTGCGCACGAAAATATTATCTTTGTAAATGAAAATGAAAATTTTCTAAATGATAAAATGTGTAACAACTAACCTTATAGCACTGAATCCTATGATGATGGAAGAAATTTAGGTGAGGAAATTTCATTTATAGCTAAGCCACCATGACCCTGCTTATATGAAGGGAGGGTGTGTGTGTGTGTCTGTATGTATTCCTACATTTTAACAACCACGTTACTATAAGAAACTAAGAAGATCCATTAGGTATACAACAGCAACCTAAAGTATTTAATATAGAGATATGACTTCAAACTGACCTAGGAAATAAAAAGTGAGACCCAAGACCTTAAGTGTTAGATACTATGGATCAAGTTGACACGGTATCATGAAAATGCGAACTTCAGATACATTTTATCACAATAATATTATCTCTATATATCTCTATTTTTCTCTCAGTTCTTATAAGAATGGCCTCTTATAAGAATTTGAAAAAAAATAAACACATTCAAAATAATCAGATAGCTTGAAGTAAACTTAAAGTATCAAACAAAATTAAAAGATAAATCTCTCTGGATTCAATTATGATCAAAATAGTTCTAATATTCTACCAATCAATCATTTAACAATTCACAAAGAAACTTTTTTTTTTCCTTGAGACAGAGTCTCAAGAGTCACCATGAGTAGAGTGCCACAGCATCATAGCTACAGCAACATCCAATTCTTGAGCTGAAGCCATCATCCTCTTGCCTCAGTTTTTCCATTTTAATGGAGACAGGGGTTTTGCTTTTACTCAGGCTGGTCTCAAACTTGTGAGCTCAAACAATCCACCCCCCTCAGCCTCCCAGAGTGCTACAAAAAAGAACCTTAAACAACAAATTTAAAAAGATCCTTTGGCTATATATAGGGTATCCGCTCTCATTTTTTTATATTATTTAAAATTTCCTGATAAGGGAAACCAAACATTTAATTCATCAAACTTAATTTTTGATACTACACAAATAAAAATAAAATTATAATTTATAAATATCTAATAAGTATTATATTTGTGGGAGGAAAGTTCACCAAAATGCCAAATATCAAGTCATTTTTTTATAGCTAATAGTACTAGAGAAATTTTCCTTATTTTGTACAAGAGTCAACACACATCAATAAAGTTATTGACTATTTTAAAATACGATAATGTGGGATGATTAGTCTCTTGCAATTTTTGCACCACCACACTTTCAGTGTCCCCGAGACATGTTAAGTCTAGTATTTCATAACACATAAAATGTTATCAAGGTTATCAAGTTCTATAAACAAAACACTTTAATACCTTAACACTCCCTGTCTCTGTTCATGTCAAATCGTGTTACGAAATGTCATTTTCATTGTTCAAAAGATTTCATGTGTTAGAACCAATGCTGTGCTCTAAAAAAAGATTAAAGTGATTCATCTTCCTATCCCCAAAGTCAAGTCTTTGAAAACAGAACAGACAGACTGGGGTTTTCGGTCACTTCTGTCGATCTATAGAGCATGTTTTCTAATCAAACTGTCTTTTCTAAACAAAAGCAAACAAACAAAACACCTCAGTAATAGCAAAAGATTTCTGGACATCTGTTCATTCCACACAGGAAACACTTTTCAGATCTACCCCTTCATCTTAACCTCCCTTCATCTCCTATTTCCAAAAGTATTAATATATCTCCATTCACTATTGTTCCTGCCTCCATTCCAGCCCCTTGCCTACCAGGGGTGTCCAACCTTTTGGCTTCTCTGTACCACTCTGGAAGAAGCAGTGTTGTCTTCGGCCACACATTAAATATACAAACACTAACAAAAATTGATGAGCCAAAAACAAAAATCAATTAGTTTTTTAAAGTTCACGCACAGTGTTCAAGATATACACCACCCCAAATGAACAAAAAAAGTCCTTGCATAATCTACATGTGACCCAGAGGCTGCAAGCTGGACACCCTTGCGACAAAGTCAAGAGTAAAACTGTCAAAATGAGGGGTAATCACTCCCCTAATTAAAATCATCTAACAGTTCTCTTAGTCGCTCAGGCTAAAGTTATCACATGGGTCTTTCATCGCATGCATTGCGGCTACATTACTGAAACACTTAGAAAGAGTACCAGCCTGCACAGCTGCTGCCAGTTCCACAAGACACAGTGGCGGCATCATCAGACCGGGGGCTGCCTCCGCTCAGTTTCTGGAACACGTGTGCACGCCACCGTGCAAAGCGCTCCACATGACGGTGTGAGCTGGCCAGAAGCCTTGGTGAATAAAAGTGCCTCCTTTCATTCCTTCGCCTCTCAAAACAAGACAGTGCTTTTCAGGATTCACAAAGTTTTTCAAGATTCCCAAATTTTTGCAGGAAGGGTTCCTCCACATCATTAGAGATTTGGCTCAAATGTCACCTCCTCGTGGAGGCCTTGCCTAACCAGCCTCCACAAAGCAGCTGGGATTCTATTACTCAGGTATCATCACCTAAAGTTATCCTACTAATTTCTCACTTGTGTGTTTCTTTCCCTTCAAGAAGACAAGCTCTGTCAGAGCGGGAACCTTTCCCACCACTTCCCCCCACTGTTCTGAGCGGCCTGTGGCCACGCAGCAGGCTCTCGACAGCACTGTAGAGTGAGTGTAAGGTTCACCTCTCTCAAATGTTTTCAACAGAATCATGGATTTTAAAAAGTGTGGCCAAGACACTGATCCTTCTGGTCTTGCGTTTGTAACACTGTCATTTGTAAATGCGACCTATCATCTAGAGGGGCCAAGTACATTTCTCCTTTCACATACAGCTAACTGGGAACACCCAGATCTTTCCTTTAAAAGGAGGGCGAGTGCTCCACCACGGAATGAGGTTGAAACTGGGACTCCCTGCCTCAGGGGAAACAAGTAGCCCAAAACCGACAGTCCAAAGCACTATGGATATTTTATAAGGGCACTTCCAAAAAGTAACCATGACCTTGTTTCTTCTTTCCAATCTGTGTCTTTTCGCTGGCAGATACAGAGTTGGTCACTAAATGAAAGCTACAAATAAAGCAGGAGTAGCAACTGAATACATGTATTTATTTTTCCAACATTATTAAAAAATTTAAACATACAAAGTTCAAAGTCTTTTACCATAAACACCCATTAAAAAAACCAAGTCTGCCAAGATTGAGACTATTCCAAAAATTTATATAAGAAATAGTCATAAATGTCATTCTATTCAAATAAGTCTCAGAAAAATGCAAAGCCAACAGCCTTTGTCATTTAAATCACAATGCTAGAATTAAAGCATGTATTTAAACACCTTCCAAGATACTATTTCCAAATAAATAAGGTGCAATTTCTGGTAGGTTCATTATTTTGAAAGATAGTCCAAAATATTTTTCTCAAAACACCCCCCACCCCGTAAGGACATACAATTTAAAGAAATTTGAAATCTAAATAGTAATTAGAACATTTAACTTATGCAAGAATAGAAAAATCTGGACAGAAAGCATGTTTGGTTCTTTTATGTTTTCAAGAGTAAAGGAAACACATAAAATATTTTCTTCTTAGACTTTCCACTTAAACTAGATCTCTTTAATCTAGCTAAAAATAAACTTGGCAGCATGGGAAAAGTAATTTTTTAGAATTATGTTCTCTATCCAATATCATTTTAAAAATTGGGGTGAAAAATCAGCTTTAACTCAATCTAGAAAAAGCAAAGGGAAAGAGAACTAAGAACAGTGAACATTTCAGTTTTAAGAGATGATCTCTCCCTTTTCTTAAATTGAAACAAAAAATGCTCTGAAGCAAGTATGACGATCTGTTAACAGTGGTTAATTCCTGGAGGTATACACATGCATGAATGTTATACTATTTTGCAAACACTTGTGTCTAACGTAGTTCAAGAAGGGAGGGAGGACTACCTGACTCTCTAGTTGGGTAAGGAATGGCTTGAAGGGGAACGAGCTAAAATAGAGACAAGAAGATCAACTAAGAGGATGGTCCATGCAGTGATCCAGGGATCCAAGATGAAGAACCAAATTATGGTAGAGGCAGAAATGGAAGAAAGGAAGACATGAACATAAGAAATATGAAGGAGGTGAAGTCCACAGAATGTTGTGACTGAAAAAGCAGCACACGCAGGTAGGTAGATGGCTCTGCTAATTGTAAGACAGTGGCTTAGTTTTAAGCATGTTGAATTTGAGGGGTTTTTGAATATTCAAAAGGCAACCGAGTATGTATGTGTCTGGAGTCCATGAAGGGCTGAAGATTTAGATTTAAGAGTTATCAGGAAATAACTAGCAGAAAAGGCATGCACTAGTTAAACTTCCCATATTGTATACACAAATCAAAAATTAGGAGTAAAGCACGGATGCCCAACTGTCAGGGACTGGTAGTAGCTCATTAGAGCACCATGCTGAGGGTTCGTTCTGGAGAGTGGGGGGAAATGTGCCATCTTTCTTTCCCATCACTAGTTTCATGACTGAGACCCATTATAACAAAAGATAGATTAAAAAAAGAAAAGGATAAAAATGTATTTAATGTAAGCTTTACACAACATGGAAGCCCTCAAAAATGAAGGCTCAAAGAAGCAGAGAAACTTGCGTATTTTTATGGACAGTCGTGCAGAAGGGCAGCCAGGTTTCATGGGCTGCTTCAGGGGACAGGGGGGTAAGGTGGGCAGGCGAGAGTGCCATGGTCCACACTGTGGAGGAGCATGGCCCCGTCAGTTCCAAGCCACATCCAAGAAACAGTACAGGCTTGATTATCATTGCTCCGGATAAACAATGGGAAATTAAAGATAGTAGGTGCTATCCTTAGTTGTAGCAAGATAATGCAAAATAAGGAATTTTGCCAACAGAGTTAAAAGATTTTTCTTTTTTGTTTTTTTACACTTGAGAACCTTCCAAGCAATAGAGTTCAAAGTTTTGTAACACTCATTTTAAACAGTTACAGATTTAAAAGAGAGCACAACCACTATCCCTTAATTTAACTCTTTGTTGCATACCTAGAATAAATGGATTTCACTTTGTGAAAAAACGTTCCCTGAGGAAAGCATTCTGCCTTCAGCTAGGAAGCTGACTGTGGCACTTTAAACCCCTCAAGGAGATTTTGCTGTCAGCCAGTTACTATTTTGAAGGAGAATTTTTTAAAAGGGATTGATAAGGGGTCTGTAGGAAGAAATTATTTTTCATGATTTTCTTCCTCAAATGATGGGCATGAAGGGAGGAAACAAGAATACCCGAGGAGGTAAAGACATCACCAAATACCGGGGAGATGGCTCTTCAAGAGTCCGTAGACATTTTGAAAACAAAGGTGGCTCAATCAGTTGAAAATGAAGAATAGGCTGGCTTCATTTTAAAATAATAAATCCCTTCTCTCCGAACTGCTCACCCAACACTGGCTAAATTAAAACACATAAAAATGACAGGCAAACAATGCTGACTTGGAAAATATTGCTCAGTTGTGTTCTCTGGTGTTTTTACAGTCTACCCCTCACTTCAGCTCCCTTGCAAAACTCAAGAGGAATGACAGTATCAGGGTTGTACCTTAAAAGAGATCCCAGGCAGGTAATCAGCACACTTTAGTTCCCTTCTTCTCATTTAATATTGTTACTCAAAGAAGCACAACAATATTCTCTTTGGGGGATTTTAAGGCAATGGTGCTTATTATTTACAAATGACAGAGATAAATAAACAAATACTATTTATTATTTAAAATGACAGAGAATCAACTTCAGGTGGTTTTTAAAGGAAAACAAACAGGAATATTTTTCAAAATGTCTTAATATTCTCCATATTTCATAAAAGATTTAAGATGGCCCCTATGGCATCTTTTAACTCCCTGAGAGCACCAATTCAAAACCTAGAATGCCAACCCTTTCCTAATAAATTAAAAATGCACAGATTATGTTTATGTCTATGTTCTAAGAGACAAACAATTTATAGAGTGAGAAAATACTTTTTGAAAGCCAAAAGGCAACAATTTACTTAAACAGACCTCACAGTAACAAAAAGATACAGCGTTAGAGAAAACAGGTTGTTCAACAGAACTACCTCTTTTATTACTGGGACCACGGCAGATGTCAAATAAAATTAACTTTTACAAGCAGCTGCTCTTTTAACTTCATTGATTTTAACAACAGCAAATCCTGCGTCTTTTTTAACTACATTTTCTTATAATAGCAACGGATCCCAATTACAAACCCCAAGCTGTGAGATACCACATTACATTTCCCCTCGCTCCTGACACCCAATGCACTCTCCAGCTTCGTGTTGGCTTTTGGCAGGCTGAGATGCCGTCCATCACTAATCCTAACAGTCTGGTCCTCAGATGCGCACGGCCCTTTTTGCTTTTCACAGGGTCCTCGCACACATTATCTTCACAACGGAGGTGTTTTCATCAGGACAATGCCTCAGTACAGGGAAATTTCCTTCTCAGCTGGCCACAAACATGATTTTCAACATGTAAGCTTTAAAAACTGACCAAGGACCTTCTCAGGCAAAACGCATAGATTCCATTTGGCCTCTAAACATGCCCAAGTCGTTTAATTTCCAAAGAATATTAAACAGTGCAGAGTTAACAAGATATTTCCAGTTCAGGGGTCTGGATGATACGAGAACTGAGGCAACAACCCTGGGAATAGTGAAAGCAGACATGCAGGTGATGATTTTTGATTATGAAACCTGTGATGTGAAAAGAAGCTTGTTATTCAAAGGCTACCCTGAGCACCTTACTGAGGCTGACATCGTTTAGAAATGTAAAACAACTGCTTGAGCAAGAAAATAAAAAGGTATTAAGAGCTATGCAGTGATAAATGCACATGGATCACTGACTTTGCTCCCATAGAGTAAAACACCCATAAAATCACTTTACTTCTACAATACTCTGACAATTTTGTTCAAAATTCCTAAGTTACTATAGCATGCAATTTCACAATTAGATTTATCATAAACAAAACAAAGATTTGGCAAGTGGAATTCAGCATGTTTTTTGTTTTTCATGTTGGCCCCCAGGAGACTGAACCGCCAACCCTTTGTGTGGCCTCTTAAAGGATTATTCTTATGGCCGGTCTCATGTTATTTTACTACATGCAGGAATTTGAAATAGACTCTAATGCTTACAATATTCCCAACTGTGATACTATCCCTGAGGCTCCCCTGGGTTTATTAAACTGTTCATCTCAAGGTACCTGCAACGTCCCAAGGAGAGCAGACAGGTGACTTTTATGTCCTGATCCCCAACCTCCTTTAGTCTTTTGTAATTATCTAAAAAATGTATACAAATGTGTTCTTGGTTTCAAGATAAAAATAATGTTTAATAATTTTACCATTGAGTAAATGCCATTGTTATCTTATGAGTTTATGTATTCCCTAGTATATGTAACCCTATACATCTGGCCGTCTTTTACTTCTTTAGAAAACATATTACTACATTTTTACACCTTACAGCCCCCCTGAGAGAAGTATCTGGTGGCATAGTCAGGGTTGGGAGTTGGCTGAAATGATTCTGGGTCTTTTTACCACCATGCCATTTCATGTAACTACCACAGTTCAGAAAGACAACCCAACATTTGCTTCAACTAAAAATCTTAATAAGCAAAGACTCTTAAAGCCATTTATTTATGTTTCCAGATTTTTCATTCATTTAATAAGTCTGTGAGGCAATAACAGAAGTTCTAAAATTCCTTATTCATTATTTTTATATTTTCATTTGTCACTTTTGTCTTCTAAAACATCTATATCATATTACCTAAATAGATGCTTGTCAATTTCTTATTTAATGTAAGGAAAAAAACCCTTATCTGGGTTTTCCAGAACCAAACAGTTCCTTTACTGTTTTTTATACACATGAATCTTGAGCAAAATCTTATGATGTGGGAAGTTTCTCATAAAACTTCCTAAACATGCACATAAATTCTGTTATGTACATGGGAGTTGCCAACTATATCTACAGGCTTCTAGTAAATGCTTAAAAGACTGCCCAGACAGAATAGTGGCCTTCACAGTGCATGCCGTTTGTCTTCTGTAAGCTGTATGGACCATGAGTCCTTTCACTTCCTGCTCAATCTATTAGCTCTTATAAATGCCAGACATGGAAACTGCCCATTACACTAGCAATCTTATCACTTTCCTGGCTATTACCAAACAGTGTACCACTTATGATGCCGGAAGCTTCAAACACAATCTATTCTGCACTACACTGAAGTGCATTCTTTCTTAAATACTCTGAAAGCAATACCAGAGGATCCACAATAATATTTAATTACCAAAGTGAAGAGACACAGGAGGGGTGAGTGTAAGTGCACACTTCCTCATTTCTCTGCAAGAACTCTCCCCCCTCCCCCAATATGGACTTCCACTAACACAAGAGAGTGGACATGGAGCACTAGGAAGTGAAGAGGCAGACAAGATTACTGCCTGGGTGACAGCTGCATAAAGATGCACAGCCCTTAAAATGGATGTGAAGAATCGAAGGGCTTTAGGTTGATTAAAAACAAGTAATAAACAAGAATACATAGAGATTCCCATTCCTCCCACGACGAACCTCTATCCCTGATCCCATGTATAAAGTTGGTATGGCAGCCACAGATGGCTGACAACATACCTCTAATGTTCATGTTAACAGATGCCACAGAAAATGGCGTTTGCTTCGTACTTCGGCTCCTTTTCTTTGCCTCTGTAACTTAATTTTCCCTGCTGTCTCAGAGCACAGTGATGTCTTCCTTGACAGAGACCTTGCCTTTGTAGAAAATGTTTTTAGTTAAGTGGGAAACAGTCCAGTGTGGCTCCGTACCTCACTGTTTCTCTAATCTGAAATAATTATATACTGACTACTTGGGGATTCTTTCAGTGTAGTTGAAATGTAAGCTATTTTATGTATATATAACGTAATCCTACAGTTTTTCTGTAAAAATAAATATGATCACATATTAGGTCATTAAATATAAAATATCTAATTTCGAATCAAATGTTTAGTCTATTACATCTCAAACAAGAAGCAGGGGGCCAGGCGTGGGGGCTCATGCCTGTAATCCAAGCACTTTGGAAGGCCGAGGCGGGTGGAGTATTGGGCTCAGGAGTTCTAGAGCAACCCAAGCAAGAGCGAGACCCACCTCTCTGCTAAAAAAAATAGAAAAACTAGCTGGGCATTTGTGGCAGATGCCTGTAGTCCCAGCTACTTAGGAGGCTGAGGCAACAGCATTGCTCAAGCCCAAAAGTTTGAGGCTGCTGTGAGCTATGATCCACAGTCCTCCACACAGGGCACAGAGTAAAACTCTGTCTCAAAAAAAAAAAAAAAGAGAACAGTATGATCAACCAAAGTATGTGCCTAAACTCTCGACACATTTTGCCATCATAACTGTAGCTTGTAGTGAAGCAGTGAAGAAGCCTAGAGAGTCAGTGGCAATGAAATTGCAAAAGGCCTTTTCCCCAGCTTGTTAAGAATTGAGTATTTTTCTTGGCAAGTAGCAGCCCAAAGCCTGGAAGAAGTGGTAGTCAGATGGTGCAAGGTCTGGAGAATACAGTGGATGACAGAGAGTTTCCAAGTCCAGCTTCTGTGGTTTGAGCAGAGTTATTCGCATGACATGGTCGACCATTGTCTTGTAAGAGGACTGGCCTGCCTTTATTGACCAATCTCAGCTGCCTAATCACAAACATCCTTATCATTCATCCATTTGGTAGCAGGAGAAATCTGCTATAATTGACTGACCAAGTTCCATCAAGCTGTAGCAGATAATACCAGCACTGGACCACCAAACACTGACACTATTAGCTTTTTTTTAATGAGTGTTCAGTTTTGAGTTGCATTTTAACATTTCAACTTTATCCAACCATTTATTGTGCCGAATGCTTGTGATTGTCGAAAAGAATCCATTTCATCACTTCTAACACTACAGTGTAGAAATGCTTTGCCTGTATGTCATCACAGCAAAGGAAGGTAGGTTCAAGATGGTTTCTCTTCTAACACTTACCTAATTCACATAGAGCCCATTTACCCAGCTTTTTTACCTTGCCGATTTGTTTCAAATGGTCTAATAGCATTGGAATGTGATCTAACATTAGGTAAGATGTATTTTCACAAAGGTTTTAATTTATCACAAATTTAATATGACTGAAGTACTAAAATGAAATAGACATATTTTGAAATGTTTCAACAAACACATCAGGGTTACCCCAAATCCTTTTCTTTCTTCATCTTTTTCTTTAAAGCAAAATTACAAATTATCACAAGTAGTAACCTGGATTGCTAATGTCTTGTCATTTCTAAATTCAAAGAAGTCTCACATAACATTTAGTATCTTTAAGAACACAGACTCAAGCAGGGCCCTGAATTTAATATATTAATATTAGTAAAAGAATAAATCAGTTCACTGTTAATTAAGATTACCTAGTAAGTTGAAATTACATGTAAAAAACCATTTTCTTAAGAAAAGTAAATGTTTTTCATATTCCTTCTTTCCTTTCTGGTTATGACCTTTCTCTGTTACCTTTAAGGTTAGAGACAATAACTAGATTCCCTGGTAAAGAGGAGATGCTAGTGTGAAAAGTGAAACAACCTTACCTGAACAACCACTTGTTCTGACTGCCTAAAATGAGGAGCTGCCGTTTTAGTGATGGACCGGACTCTAGCCAAGACCTTACTGCAGACAAGAAGGGTCTGGATCCTAGACCACTCTGACATACCATTGTCTGCACCTACCCCATCTCATTCAAAGCACCAAGGTATAAAATCAAGAGGCACAGTAAGCCTGTTTAGAGATATTCTTCCTAAGAGTATCATTTTAGCATATTGTATTGGAAAAACATCTTTTGATATCAGAACAGCTAGTTGAGACTTTTAAAAGACCTTGACGTACAGCTGACTGATTGCTTTCCAATGACATTATTTCATACTTTCTGGCACAATTGGGCTGATAGGGTTTGATGGATAACCCGACAAGCAAAGGACAAGTCTGAGCAATCGCTATCTTTTATATCTGACGTCTTCATGTTTTATTACCTAGCTTAGGAAAAGGGAAAGGGAACAAAAACCCACAGGCAATGTTAGTTCAAAAAGGTCTCACTACAAACAGGAAGCTCCAAATCAGCTTACTCTGAAGAAGCCATTATCTTTAAATAAAAATGTGTTTTGTTGCAAATACAGAATCATCACCGGTTAACAAATTTGGAGGAGGGAGAGATTTGCCCCTTGCTTTTCTTAGGTAAATTGTGTTTTCCCCAATAAAATGTTTTGAGTGAATGATCACAAGATCCCCTGTATAAAGCACAGGACACCAAGTGCAGATCTCGATTTTTCCTGTTCTACTACTTGTGCCTAATGCATTTCCACCTCAGTGTGCTTATTTTAATCACGTGTAAGGAATGCCAACGTGAACTAAAATCTGTCCTAAGCTGCTTCAACAAGGTTTTCATGTGACAGAATTTAAAGTCAACTACTGAAAAAACATATATTTGCCATAAATCACCACTGAAGGTTTTTTTTTTTAATTACATTAACATTACCTTAAAGTTCAGGAGACATTTTTAATTAAAGACACATCACAGTAACATATGGGCAACTACGGACTTAGGGAGACTGGACATTTGCAACAGCAGACTGTGGCTTTTCACCAACATTTTAGCTGGAAGTCAAAGACAGATGCGTTTTTGCCCCTGTGTAAGGCAAGGATAAAGATGCTAGTCACTAATATGAGCAAGAACAAATTCGGAAGGAAAACCGTTTTGTCTATGTTAAATCTGAACTGCCTATTAGACATCCAGACAGAACTATCTGTGGACTTATGAAATAAAACTATGAAAATCAATCAACCTCAGACCTTTTTGTAGATTTATGTACTTTAGCATAATTTCTACACTGAAACTAAGGCCAACAAGTACCTGCAGTCTTGGTGCTCTTTTTCATAATATTATAAGCTATAATTAACAAATACAAATATCACTTCCTACAGAACTATCCAGTTCTGTCATACCTTAAGCTGCCCAAAATTCTCAGAGTACTGAATAATCATTTGCCTTAGGGATGTGTTGACAATACAGTAGCTGCTGGCCAGATGTGGCTACTTAATTCTTGGAAATGTGGCTAGTCCAAATTGAGATAAAATAATCTCGAAATTTTAATATCTGTAAAGTATCTACAAAATTTCAAAGGTGTGGAATAGAGAAACAAACATAGACTATCTCAACAATTTTGTATGCTAGTTATACATTAAAATTATAACATTTTGCATATATTGGATTAAATCAAACACATAAAATAAATCTAATCTTTTAAAAACTTTTTCAAATGTGGATACCAGAAAATTTTAAGTTATATGTATAGCTCGCACTATATTTCTATGAGATAGGATTTCTGAACCAAAAATGTTCTTCTGTCTGGTGCGCAAGCAGTAATAACAGGCTATTTAAATCAATTGAAATCTATGACCATAAAGAAATGCAATTAACAATGTTGTATGTTATTGTTAGAAACAGAAAATCATCTATTTCATGTCTGTGGCTATAAAAACATCTCTCTAAAAAACCCATACTACCACTACCATATGAGGTCAAGAGAACAGCAAAGGCACCCCCTTATAGTAAGAAGAAATCTACATCTCTAATGATAGTGACTTTTCCCAAATATTTATATAAGGTTATAAAATTATGTAACATGACTATCACCTGGCATGTTTTTTTAATCAGGAAGATTATAAAGAAAACAGATCCCTTATTACACTCAGAAATACTTTACCAAATGCAGTATGAATCTGTGGATTTATTTTACAAATTCTGGATTGCACATCATTTTCCTCACCTCAAATATGCAGAATAACTGAGAATTCTCAGAGCTAAAAAGATAATTTAGTTTGACTCATGTTCCTTGTGGATAATCTCTTCTTTTATTCCAAATTTTTTTAGATTTCTTTGGTTTTGATATTGCCATCTACGAGGATGTGAGGTTATATCTTGCCTTTCCTGCTGGGACTCAGTTAGTCCTTTCAGTCTGAAGTCTTAATTCTGAGTAACTGATCATCATTATTTCATCAAATGTTTTTCATTCCTCTAATTTCTTTTCTTTCTTCTGGGAATTATTATTTGAATGCTGGCATTACTATTTCTCTCCTCCATATTCCTTATATTTGTTCAATATTTTCTATTTCCACTTTTTCTTCTGCCTTCAGAGGTCCTCAATATTAGATTCAAGTTCAGTAATTGATTTTTACCTATATTCACCCTATTTGTGGTTTATTAAATTCTTTACTTAATAAACTCACAGCTAATGTTCCTACTTTGTTCTTTTTATGATTCTTGTTCCTTAACACCACTGTATCGTCCTCTACCCCCGTGTGCATTCATCATGTTCATTCTAAGTTACTGACCTCTCAGTTCTAAAAATCCTGCTTCGCAAGGTCTACACTATTCAGTGTCTCTCTTTGGGTTTCCAACAGCAGCTGTACTCTAATTATTTTGGCCTATGAGACCATCTTCACCACAAACTACAGGAACTAGGTCTCGAAACATGTATGTGAAAAAAAAAAATAGCCAAAACAAAAGTCCCTCTTGGTGAATCTGAGAAGGATGGCGAGAGAGGGTCACCACTGGCACCAGTCACCCTCTTGACCACTTCTGTCTGCTGCCTACTACCAGGTAACTCCTTCAGAAGGTAAATCCTTTAAAAAAGACATTTTCCAGGGATTTCCCTGGGAAGTCTTAGAAAGTAGCAGCCCTGGAAGAACGCACTCTCAGTCAGGTATGACCTGCGAGATCTGCGAGGAGTGAGTGCCCTGGGGTAGCAGGGGGCTGGTGCCTGTTTGCATCAGCTCCTCAGCCTAGCAGCCTTTTGAGCTGCCCTGATATGACCCTACTGATGCCAATTTCTGTAGCAGTGGGCAGGCAATTAATGTCTCAAAGCAAAGGAGAAAGTCAGATCAAAAACAAAACTATAAAAAAGTTACTTTTGTTTCTCCTGATGCCTCAGGCCACCCTGCACCATAGGCTAAACCACCTAAAGACACACACACACACACACACCCCAATTTGCAACAGCCTGGGTCACTCCTAGAATGGCTCGGATTATTTCGGTATTTCCTCAAATCCCTGCTTGCCTATCTGCAGTTTCTCCATGCTTAGTTTCTGGAGAAGGAGCCAATAGCCCATTAACTCCCTATCTTGACAGAATCCCAAACAACAAAAGAGTAGTTCTCTGTGCTACAGTTTAGGAAACGGGAAATAGGATGTGAGGACTAAGTGATGACATTGACTGTAAGTAAACTAACACTTTTGAAAACACTACATGTATTCTTAAAAATATAAACAAATCTCTAATTCAATTGTTGGATTAATAACAATAATTAAGAATAATTCTTCAAAGAGAGTAGAACTCTGTTACACAACTCCTAACGGGTTGCTTCCGATACAACTCAAATAGCAGAAATGGACCATCACGCACAACTTGTCACTCCGTGCACAGCCACGTAAGTGTAGTGCTTGGGGCCTCACATTTCCCTGCAAAGGGATAAAGAGATCTCACAGCCGGCTCAGCCTGCACTGGGCATATCTTTTAGGGAATTTTTTCCTTGTTCAGGCTTAGTGCTTGTTCCTTTGTTCTGCTGAAGTGTGTGTATCCCATGGTACCTAACAGCCCCACTGCTGTGTCTGCAGAGAGGGAACAGGGTCTTTCACGGGCAGCACAAAGGGGCATGGGCAGACCACCTCCCCACGCCGGCTGCAGGATGACCATGGGAACCAACTCTCACTACTAAAGCCCAGTTTCTTCCCGCTTCTCCATGTGAGTAAGTTGTTGCACCAGTGCCTATGTGAGTCACACCCTCCTTGATGGTCCAAAGGCGGCAAACTACTCAGACTACAGCTCCAACTGGAAGGTCAGCTGTCATGCTCCCTGCCAGCCACGCACGCGTGCACACACACACACACACACACACACACACACATACCTCCTCCTCTCAAGGTGGGAACAGATCGCACTTGCTTAACCAGTACAAAAACATTCTCAGAACCACAGATTCCTCAGTGAAATTCCAAGCGACTGTTTAACCCACATTCTCCTTCTGAACTAATGACACAGCTTCTACTGCCAAAAAGGCCGTTTGAAATTCTGGTTTACAAACTCCACAGTTCTCCCAGGAATGCTGCCTAGTGCACTGATGGGGACAGAGGCAGGAAATGTGGCTAAGGAAATAATCCTGGGAGGGCTTCATACCCCAGATTCCAAGCAACACCATCAGCAAACCCGATGCCCTTATTAGCCTCCTATTTACTCTATTGGGATTCTCCTTTTCCAACTACTTCCAACACAAAAATCAATATTACACATGCTCCAATTGTAGTTGGGGATTACATACTAGGACTTTAATATATGTGAGACTGAAAGGAGCCAGAAATCAGATGGAAAGAATTCAATAACAAAGGACGCAAACCTGAACCTGACCTGAAAGTCAGACATGCTCAGATGCAAATCCTAGCCCTTACTGATGATCTTGAAGGAATTAATTACTCAGTGCCTCAACTTCCCCATCTGTAAACAAGGTACTAGTCCCTCTTTTATATGGCCACTGTAAAAACTAAAATTAATAAATGAAAGCAATGTACAGACAATATGCCTTCAACTATGTATTGTGCAAAACAATGAACTGTGCTAAAAGCTAATGGCTGCTACCAGTACTACCCACCACTAAAACTACCACCAGTGCCTTCAGTATCACTTCTACCAGTTCAAATCAATTGACTGACCTTCACTCACAATTAAAATGCCTACCTTTGAGACAATTACCCTAAGGGTACACTTCCAGAATTCTTACATTATTTCAATGCCCAATCGGTGTGATTTTTTCTTTAAAAAAAAATCAAAATCAAGCTATTTATTACCATATGGTTTTTAGCAAAATGTTCCTTCTGCAAATTGTATGTTTGTCGCTTATTATGTAGAAAACAATTTTCCGTTTCATATTCCACTGATGAGATAAATTCATCCCCAAACTTGACATGTACTACTACATTTTTACCATAATATTATCCCAAAAGCAGACAGTCCTTAAAGAAACATAAGAAACATACAATATACACATTATGTATAAAAATGCACCCCTGGAAACCCAGAGTGAGATGCCTGTCTGTTTTACATGCTTCCTCCTTTTTGTCCGTTTCTCCCTGCATGAATATTTCATACGAGAAGGCAGACTTGAAGACACTGATTCAAAATCAAGCTAAGTGTTTAGTCCAATTAAAATTTAATATTAAACAAGCTTATCAGAAGTAATTTCTTTGTTGTAACTTTCTAGGGGAATTGTTAAAACTTGACTAGTGATCTTTTTCCTGATTTAACAGTGACTATAAAAATTCAAGGGCTATATAAAAATCACCGAAAATAAACATTAAATCCATATGTCACTCTGCACACAAGTTTTTTTTTTTCTGAACTGCTTTATTTTTTTATAATGAAAATCCTTATGCTTCACACTAGAAGAAGTCAAATGTATACTTTATGTACGAAGACAAAGAGATTAAGGCTTTTATATAAATGACCAACCACAGACACAATTTGTTGATTGTGCACCCAATTTTCACCCATTTTACCAAGACATCCATCTCACCAAGCCAAGTTGTTTCACAATAAATACTACACCAGTGCTAATCATCTAGTTGTTTTCCAAGATGTCGTTTCTAATGCATAGGTTTGTTGTTTAATGTGAAACATGACTGGCTGAGTTATGAAGATATATGCCTATAAGAGGAGCTGAACATGCCATGCGTATATGCTGGACATCCCAGGACGGTGTCCACTGTGCTCAGCACCCCCTTGACGCTGAACTAGACTCTCTAACGCCTCTGCTCTGGTAAGGTCTCTTCTTCCTTAGGGATCGGCCTGTATCTAAGAACATAAGGCTTCACCTTACAAGCTCTCCACAGCCTTGCTCCCTCCAGTCTTAAATACCTCCAGCCCATTCTCCGCTTTGTCATGCCGGGATCCTGCTAATGCGTTCTGCCATTCCCTCCCTCGTATCTCTGAAGTGACGCCCTACAGACCCAACCCACTCAGGCTATTCTTCTTTGAGCCTCCTCCTCAGTCCCAACCCTTCTTCTACACAGGCTACCTGCTCCCATCATTCTGAAATGCAGTTCTTACCACTGGTCCAGCAGTGCCATGCCTCTGCTCTGGGATTTCAGTTGTCCGTCCTCACACACCACATCCTCCTCTGATAAACACCGATTCATCTTTCCTATCCATGATGAGACATCTAAGAAACTTCTATCTTGACCCATGGCTGGTGAATCCCTCCTTGACATCCCTGCAGCACACACTCCTTTGCTGCTGTGCGCGTCAGGCTCCCTCTCCTGGACAGAAGGGGCAGAGGCCAGGACTTGTTCATCTCTGACCCCATAAAGCATAACATGGAGTCTTCACTCAAAGAATGTCTCTGTGAGTGGATTAATTAGCCTTTGTAGGTAAAGAAAATGTCTATACATTCACTAAGTATCTACTGAATAAATGAATACAGGGTATCCCAAAGGTCATCCCTAAAGTCACCATACATAGGGAAAATGGAAAATTGTAGCTAAATATTCATTTATAAAATTTTACAAAGAGGTAGCCAACATAGAATATTTTCAAAATATTTTGGTAATAATACACAGACTACTACAGGTATTTCCTACAACCTAAGGGCTATCAAAATATAGAAGTAGCATTTTTCCCCTAACTTCTACTCTGTCTTAGAAACTTAAAAGAACAAGCAAACACAGCACTATACTCATCAGCTCTTTCAATAGACCAAAACCTGCCCAGGTCTAATGTTAATAGTTTCAAATAACAAACTGAACTAATTCTCATGAGCTACCACTGTCCACCAATATGAGGCAGAACTCTTACAGGAACAAGGAACAGAAACCAAACTCTTCCCACCCAAGGGGTAAAATTGTCAACTATTAAAAGCATTCCACATTGGAACACTCACAAAATCTAAGAAAGAGTTACAGTAAACAGGCAGTGGCATAGCCTCCCAATGTAAGCCAGCTTCTTTGCCCTTCAGTTCAATTTGTGTTAAGATGTAAACCAGCGGTTCTCAACCTATGGGTCACGACCCACAGGAACTGTATTAAAGGGCTGTGGCATTAGGAAGGTTGAGAACCACTGCCCTAAACTAACCCCTATGGTCAGAAGGATGTGAAACTATGACTTCCCAGCCCGTCATGTGTTTGTAGAATCTCAACCTTCACCATGGATATTCACCCCTCTACTCCATACAGCTAACTCATTATTCAAATAGTTCCAAAATAACAGCCCTACAGGAACTTGTCTCTGCATCTTAATGAGACAAGTACTTATCCATTCATCAGAACTTCTTTGATACCTGCTCCCTAGAGTCACTGTTCTAGATGCTCAAGATAGAGACGTGAACATGGCAAAGTTCCTGCTTTCTAATGGTGGAAATAAGTACAAAATTTCATGTCAAGTACCACTAAGTCCTATGGTGAAAACAATCAGGGAAGGGGTAGGGGTGTGATGACGGAGGGCTGGGAGCAAAAGGCTACTTTAGATTGGAAAGACTTCTCTGAGAGGATGACATCTGAGGACAGAGAGCTGCGTAAAGTCAAGGGCACAGATCCTGCCACCCAGCTGAGGGGGAAACACTGCAGGAGGAGGGGAAAGCAAACACAAAGGCCTGAAGAGCAGGTGCTCGAGGGATCACTGATGAGGATGATGACGACGATAATAATAATATAAGAGGAATGGTCATTGGGGAAGGAAAAACAAATATAAAGACCCCGAAACAAGAACAAAATGAGAAGCATGAAGAAATAATAATTTTAGAAAATAAAATTACATTCACACAGGGACCAGAGCATGCCTTTGGATTATGAATGGTGAGGAGCTTGGATTTTTTTATCTTGAGTGTGACAATAAAAATCACATGAGTTTCTTCTCATCTCAAGCAAACTGCTTTCAGTTAAAATTTTAGTCTGTGCCTTCTTATTCTACTCTGGGAGAAAAAAAGACAGCAATTAAAATGGCTAATGGCAGCATAATCCCTACAAGAATCTCTATCTCTATAATTTACTTTTTGAACATCTGTGTAAATGCTATCATGTATCAGCCTTTAGAATCTGTTATAAAAAGATTCTGTGCAATCATTCAAGTGAAAAGCATGATTTTTACTTTCCATGTACTAAAGCTTTTAAAATCTACAAAGCTCTAAGCCAAGTCAAAATACTATTTGTGAATAAGCAGAATGAAGTAAATAAATCTGAACTATCATTAGTAACCAAAATCATAGAACCAAGTATGTGAAATAGCACGTAGTATTATTAAATCAATGAGTAAAAGGATACAAAGTCCAATATTATTTTAATGTCTTCAGAACTATTTAATGTCTTAATCATTTTAAGATAAAACTCAGGCCACCTTATTTAGTTTTTTAACTACCTTTCTACATCATGGTTAAATAGCTTCCTGGTGCTTTTGTTTAGATTTAAATAGTGGCTCACATTTCACTGTAAGTTATGTGACCTTACATTTCAAAGAAAATAAATATTTCACTCTATAATAAAGGTACTTTTGTTACATGAAATACCAGGTCTTAGTGATTGATGATGCTATAGCAACACTAACAACTACCCCATCTCTTAATCAAAAACCCTACACACAACAAAAGACATCTTCCTTCACTATCCCCATTCTCTTCCTACTACACAATACACAAATCTTTGCTCCCTAAGCCTACTTCGTAATCTACACTGAATTAGTAATCAGTATTAACTTGCCCAAGGATCCCTTTATCTATTCTGCATCACTAAAAAATACTAGCTATCTGAGATCCATAAATTTTGGTAAGGGTGGGATTTTTATAATTATCTTGTATGACTAGTATATTTTCTTGTTCGCCATCATATTTTTTAAAATAACAATTTCTGCCAAGATATATATGGGTACATACATGAATATCTCTTTTAAAACAACCACTGATAGAACCATGAGACAGATTGCTAATGCTGCTGGCATTTCCTATTTGCTGTGGCTGCTACTTAAAATATTTCAGTGAAAGATTGTATTGTGCTCATGTCATATCCTGAGGCTTTAATAAAGCCATAGTTTTAAATATAAATAATGAATCATCCAAAACATCTTACAATGAGCAATTTAATCCTCTTTCCTAAGAGGATCAAGGAGGCCATCTGATGCTGGTCCTCAGCATCCTCCTCAAATAAATTTAAAAAAAAATAAAAATCTCTGTGTTTGGCACAACTTTCTCTTCCTTCCCTCTTTGGTCCACTAAATGTACATTAATCTCCCTGAGAACACTAACACTCTGCCCTATCTCTTAGTGCTGCCCCTAACACACTGCTCACATCTGTCCCATCTCTTAGTGCTGCCCCTAACACACTGCTCATATCTGGCTTCCTTTCTTCAAGTACCTTTGCTCTGCAACTTTCGAGATAATCTGCTGTCACAAGCATCTTAAATCTTTCATGGTCCTATTGTCTTCTCTCTTTATATAAACATGCTTATTTCTTCTGTGTTAAAAAAAATCCCCAAATATATTCACATTTACACCTTAATCCCTTCATATTTGGCTCTTCCAAGTACGAATGGACTGAAACTCCCTTCAACACCCTCTTCTATCCTTCTCTTCCTCAATCTTCTACAAGAGGTAATTCTGCTGACCTCCAATGTCTATTAAACTGGTCTCTCCTAGGTTTTCTTCTAAATCTCCGATTTATATATTTCTTCCGCTTATTATTGCCCATCCCCAAACAAAAATATGAATTATCATCTCCCTATATTTGATTTTCAAACAGTTCTATGTATAGACTTTCTAAGCTATAGACTCAGATTTATAACTTCTTTCTGGACGCCTTGATCTAAATAACTCATTAGAATTCAAAAATGACTATACTACAAATCAAAGTCACCATTTTTCCATAAATCAAAAAGAAAACTCTGAATTATTTATTTTTGTCAACAATATCCTGACCCTTCAGTCCCCAAACATCAATACCCAATTTTCACTTTACTCTTATCTCCATTACCCTTTCTATCAGCATCCCCACTAGTCTTTCTATTCTCATGCTGGCAACGGAGCCTTCTCAGTCACCTAACCTCTTATTAATTGCCTCACCTCTACAAGCCAGAAAATAATCTTCCTCATTCCTGAAACATGTCCGTTTCTAACTCAAAAAGCCTTTGATGGGGAAAAAAAAAAAAAAAGGTCAACATCACTATCTGTTAGGGAAAAGCAAACCAAAACCATCATGAGATAGCACTACACACCCATCAGAGTGGCAGAAATAAAAATGCTAAAATAACAAAACCGGAGAAACGGAGAAGTTAGTGGCTGTTAGGCACTGGTGGCGGGGGCTACAGAGAGGGAGTGTAGACAGTGGGACTCCTTGTGGTGACGGCACACGAATCTATACGTGTGATAGGTCTCATACTCCTACACACACAGACTAGTGCGTGTAAAGCTGATGAACTCTGCATAGCTCTGCGTGTAACCGTCAGTTTCCTAGTTTTGATACTGTATTAAGGTTTTGCAAGGTATCTCCATTGGAGAAAACTGAGTGAAGGATACACGGACTCCTCTGTTCATTTCTTTTCAAACTTTCTGTGTATGCACAATTATTTCAAAGTAACGTTTTTAAAATAATAAGAGGGAAGAAACAACTAAATTTAAAAGTCATGGATGATTTCTACTGCCCACTGAATTGCATACAGACAATGTATTCAGACTTTGAGTTCCTTGCAGAGGCCCCTCTTCTTCCCCTTCTCTGGTCCCCTCCGAGTAAACCTAAACACACGTGGGGCACGCACAACTCTGGCTGGTGGCCCACAAGTTTTCCTCTGCCCGGAGCATCTGCCTAACTCCCTCTTTCCGCTTCATCTCTGTTTTGAGAACCACTACTCATCCCTAGTATGTTTCAAATTGCCTGATTGCCTGTTCTGCTTCCTTCATCCAGACATTATCACTCCCTTATCTGAACACCGCAACTTCTTTTTCAGTATGGAAACTGCCACGTTATGCCTGCTACTATAGTTACTTATTTTAGCCGCCCTGCAGACTTTATGGTTCTTCATGCTCATAGCTATATTATTATTCTTTTCCTCTTGCATTTCATCTAGCTGCTAACCTCATAATATATATGGCTGGATTTTCAACAGGCAAAGTGTTTTACAAATCAAAGAAAATTAAAAAAAAAAAATCACACACATCTGCTATGGGCCAGGTCTTTACCCACCATTCTCCATAATGAGGACGGTGGTGCACCTGAATGTTCTTTAAAGGCCACATGTTATGGGACGATATATCCCACTGTGAAAGAGCATGCGTTTTGTCCTCTGTAAGACAGTAATAAGAACATTTTAGATTATCCTTTCTAAAATGTAAAAGTCTCCAAGGAACAGCTGCAAATTATCCCTTACACAGAAAAAATCATTAGTTCTCTCTCTACTCAAGAAGTGAGAAACAAGAATCATAAAAGACTATGAACAGGCCAGCACCTGTGGCTCAGTGGGTAGGGCGCCAACCACATACACGGAGGCTGGTGGGTTCGAACCTGGCCTGGGCCAGCTAAAGCAACAATGACAACTGCAACAAAAAACAGCTGGGCATTATGGCTGGTGCCTGTAGTCCCAGCTACTCAGGAGGCTGAGGCAAGAGAATCGCTTAAGTCTAAGAGTTTGAGGTTGCTGTGAGCTGTGACACCACAGCACTCTACTGAGGGCAATATAGTGAAACTGTCTAAAAAAAAAAAAAAAGACTATGATTAAAAAGCAGTCTACACGTAACTTGTCATATTCCTGAAAAAAAATTTTTTTATTTTTTTTTAAGCAATCCACAACACATTAACCAAGTAATTATGGCCAATCAACAATCTCAAATGCATTACTGTATAAGAAAAGCAACCAGTTAGTCCTCAGAATTATCATCCAATTGGTTCAGATGATCTCTTAATTCATGAGATTTCTTTCAATTTTTAGGTCAGTGACCAAAAGTTATATGGAAGGACTGTAATAAATATTAATGTATAATACAGCTTAATTGATTTTCTTTATTCTCTAAGATAGTAACAGAACCAACAATAGAACACTAGAAGTAATGGTAACTAATTCATAGATGAGGACACTTAGCTCAGCGGTGTTAAGGAGCTTGTCTAAGGGAACCAGGAAGCTGGTAGGGCAAGATTCAACTCCAAAGTTAATACAAATTCTAATGTCCCTGTGAACCTAAATTCAATTCCAAATTTCCAGCTCAGCAAAAGTTACTGTTCATTAAATTATGTTTTTATATTAATCTCTAAATATGTTTCTTTGTATATATCAAGAAATGCACATGAAAGAGGCAATATACCTCTTACTTGCTCAATTTGCTACAAAAAAATACACAGTTCTTTCCTAAGAAACGGAATCCAATCCAAGTAACAACAAGGAAAGGCTGCACAGCAGTGGTCAAGAAGACGGGTACTGAGTGGGATCAATCCCATTTAAGAGATCACTGGCAAATATTTAACCTTTCTGGGCTTCAGTTTCTCCATATGTACAGTGAGAAACCCTACACCTCCTGAGATAGTGGGTGTTAAACATAATACATGATCTGACCTATAAGTAAGCAATTGACATTAGCTATTATTATTTCCTTATTTATATATATTTTAGTTAACATGATTCTGAATTATCACTGACACACTATTATCTGTTATCAGTAAGGAATACTATGCCATATAAGATGCAAACAGCTTACAATACAAACGGAGGTGACGTCCTCACTTTCATAGAACATCGCTTACAGTCATATGTACACACTTTGCTTTATACAACACAGAGGTTATTTTCCGGTTTAAGCAACTACGTCTTTCCTCAGTAGGGTCTCCAGTCCCCTACTACCGCTCATTCCCCCCATTATAGCTTCCTGTCTCTTGGCCTACCCTTAATAATCTGTACTCTTTTACTATTTAAGTAAAATATCTATTACTGGTGGTGGTGTTAATGGTAATAGTAGTCAGCCTGGAGATATGTGAGTGTGAAAAAATTGTTATCCAAATCACAAGAGGATTTCAGCGTAGATCCAGTTATTCACTGAGTAAAAACCCAATTATTTAGACAATAGGAATTGCCACAGAAAAAGGGAATTCTTTTTTTTTTTTTTAATACAAAAGATGTCTTATGAGAACAGGAAGAAGCTGCCCTGAAACCATCTCCCCAAATAATGTAAAGTATGGGCTTTTTAAGATGGGGCTACATCCTTCAGGGGAGGTTGCATTGAAATTAACAGGAGGCTATGTGTCCTGGGGCAAGTTAGGTAGGGGTGACGAGTCTTTGCTTCAGGTAGACTCAGGTAGTCTGCCAAGGGGCCTCCACAATCTCCACTCTTTTGTCTTCCAGAAATTCTGTCATTTCTGGGAAACAGCTCAGAAAGATCATCCAGCCGTACTGGCCTGGAAAAGCATGAGAGAGAAAGGCTTATAAAAAACATATAAGGGTCACTGAAATTTTTTCATAGAGCCAGTTACAAAATTACATGTGAATGTCACATAAAAACAAATGCTCTTTGTTGTTGTTGCCCAGGCTTAAGCGCCATGGCCTCAGCCTCGCTCACAGCAACCTCAAACTCCTGGGCTCAAGCAACGTCCTGCCTCAGCCTCCCGAGTAGCTGAGACTACAAGCACACACCACCATGCCTGGCTAATTTTTTTCTATTTTTAGTAGAGATGGGATTTCACTTTGCTCAGGCTGGTCTGAAACCCCTGATCTCAAGGAATCCATTCACTTCAGCATCCCCAAAGTGCTAGGATTAGAGGCAAGAGCCACAGCCCCAGTCTCATTTAAAATTTGTGAACAACAAATCTATAGAAATGGAAGGCATTTCAGTATGCTTTAAAGAGTGAAAGAAAGGTTATTTTCTATGGATTTTAAGTTTTAATAAAATACTTTGGATATTTTATGCTGCTAATTCTAAAGATCTCTTTATACTACTTTTAAATGAATACATATAACTATTAAGTACTATTTGTAAGCAGTATCTAACTTATCTTCAAAAACTAGGAACTAAATTTCATATAATTTTTTATATCCAACGCATTCACAAAATTATTATAATCTTTCCCACTTTCTTATATTTGTTATAAAGTTTTGAATCACATAATCAAATTATTCACATTATATGATATTTAAACCAATGAATCAGGGTGGCCTTCAGAATTTTTTTTACAAAGAGTACCCTAAGTAGCTGAACATTCATCTCTCACAGCTAATTGTGCTTTACTGCAAATACAATGATGATTACATTTTTTATACTTTTATATGGTACAAAATATTAAACAGCATTAATAAAAGAAAAGAATGACATGTTACCTAAAATATCTAACTGAAGCAGATGAATGGTATTTCAAAATATCCTAAAGAGAATTTCTCTTGTGCATCTGTAGTTCCCTCAAGTGCCTACACCCAGTATTCACCCAAAGCTTATCAGGGTATGCAGACACTATAAAGTTTCCCATCCATTAAACCTATCTTTAACTTAAATTCCAACTGAATTAAACAAGATATCATCTCTGTGCAATTTTGGTGGCCGACTTATTTTACCATTTCTGAACATTTCTGTATAACCTGGTACTAACTGACATTTTAAGTTTTTAAATTCATTATGACCCATGACCTTCAAGATTCTAATAAAAATTTTACTATTTATGAGTTTTAAATTAGAAAAATTTCCAAAATGACTCGTGTTTAATATTGAAGTTCATGGGAAGGAGTGTGCGAATGAACTTGCAGAATATCAAGCGTATCTAGGAGACCCAGAGCCACATCAATGAGAGGTAAAGAAGGAAAACCCTGACCCAGGAGCCATGACAGCCACAGAAGGAAAAACAGAAGCAATTCTCTTCTTTCTCTGAACATAACTTTTCTTCCAACCCACTCAAAGCACAAAGATTAATTACTTCGGCTCTTAACAATCCTAGAAGATCTCAAGGTTCTTAAGGACATAGGCCGTGTCTTTTGACTTTGTACATACTGTAAAATCTAGAACAGTGCGTTACACACATTAGGTGCTCGGTAAAATTGTAGTACGTACAAGAGAATGAAGAGTCTCATTTTCACCCGTAGCTAGCTGTGCAACTTTGAAAAATCCTCTACATATTCTGGGCCTGTTTTTTCCTGTTGCTCAGGCGTGTGGCCTTCACTCTCGGTCAAAACAGCGCTGAGAGTCAGAAGTGAGACACACAAGCCAGAGTACATCATCATCTGGTGTGTGCAGGCAATGGACCATTGTCCAGCAACACAAAGGACTGACACCTGCTACAAAACGAAGGAGCCCTGGCAGCATCAGCTACAGGAAAGAAGCCAGACACGACGACCACGTATGAGCCCATTCATAGAAACGTCCAGATAGGCAAGATTAGTGTTTGCCTGCGTCTGAGGGATGGGTAGATTGGAGGTGAAAGCTGAAGGTTAGAGGGTTTCTTTGGGGTGAATATGTAAAAACCACTGAATTGTATACTTTAAGTGGGTAAATTGTATGACATGTGAATTATACCCCAAAGCTGAAAGTGAGAAAAGGAGAGGGGAGGGAGGAGGAGGAAAGGTAAGGATACGACTAGTCCCCAGTCAAACAGAGCTTAGGAGCATGAGGGAAACCCAGAACGCTCTCCACAGGCCCTTCTGGCCCCCTCACTCTGCCAAGCCCCGAGGCATGACCATCTTCCCCAGTGCCTAGTCTACTATTTGTGAATAAAAGACGCCAAAGAGCAGCCAGGTGCCTGATGACCACAGTTGGCAGGAAAAGAAAACAAAGAAGCCAAGGCAAATCATTCAATGTGCTCCTCTGAAGAGAAGGGAGTCCCCTGCTAGAACGTGTGGGCAGTGGAGAGCAGAGATGTAGCTCGGCTCGAGTGCCTGGAAAATCTGGCCTCTTCCACACGTTAGCCTCCATTTTCTCCCATAAAGTAGGGTCCTCAGACTAGGAACACTTGCCAGTGTTAGTGAGAGGCTGCAAACACAAAAGCATGGGGAACACTTACAACTGGTCAGCAGCAAGCAAGCTTTCAAAAACCTGTAGCTGCTAAACCAGGCTTAGTAAGTGTCTGATTCCACTTTGCACTGCTACAACACAATACCTGAGACTAAGTAATTTACAGAGAACAAAAATTTATTTCTCATAGTTCTGAAGACTGGAAGTTCAAGATCAAGGCACCAACATTTAGGGTCCAGTGAGAGCTGTATCCTCCAGAGGAGAGGAACACTGTGTTCTCACAGTGAAAGACAAAAAGGCAGGGGAGGACCCACTCCCTCCACCAAGCCCCTCCACCTACTCCAACTCACAGGGGAGGCACCCTCCTGCCTTCTTAAAAAGCCTCACCTCTGCACAGTACCACACTGGCAACACCTGAATTTTGGAAGGAACACATTCAAATCACAGCAGTACTTGTATTTTTCTCCCTTCAGAACTCCTTACATCATTTATAAGATGTAAGGGAGATTCATAAGAAAATTATTACTTCCAAATATATTCAAATAAAAGGCAGCAGAGTAGCCAAAGTAGACAGCAAATGCTAAGCCCATTTTCAAATGGACGACCTGACACTTTGCAAGAGTATTCACTGAGCTCCTTTCCTTTACAAATGAATGGATAATACCTATCAATTCCTCAGGCACGTCAACAAAATGAAGTTTAATGAAGAATTTGCAGAAAAAAAGATGTAACGGAAAACAGTATAATCTTAATTTTAGAACTTTCCTACATCAAAGGGTGATTTTAAATATTTACAAAGGAAAAAATCGTGGCAATGTTCTGCTAGACAGAAGCCCCTGATAATATTATAAAACAGTAGAATTTCACAAAGAAACCTGAGACTGGACAGTCTTCAGATGACAACAGAAAAAGTGAAGTCACAAAACTTAGAGGGGGCCAAGGAAACATTTGCCCCCTAATACAGAACGAGACCACCATAGCAGACCAAGATAAAAATAACACAGCCTCATTTTATTTGTTTTGCTTGGTCACTGGTCATCTTCCTTACTTGGGGAAGGCTGAAAACAAAGGGAAGAGGAAATCTAACTTTAGCTTTTCACATGAAAAGCCCCCAGAAGGACTAAATACACTAGTGTTTTCAGTCTCGGCTGCACATTAGATTCACAAGAAGCCCTTTAAAAAGAGCCAGGCCTGGGCAGCACCTGTGGCTCAGTGAGTGGGGCAACAGCCCGAGATCACAGCCTGAGATACCAAGGGTGGCGGGTTCGAACCAGCACAAGCCAAACTGCAACAAAAAATAGCCAGGCTTTGTGGTGGGTGCCTGTAGTCCCAGCTACTCTGGAGTCTGAGGCAAGAAAATTGCCTTATGCCCAGGAGTTGGAGGTTGCTGTGAGCTGTGATGCCACAGCCCTCTACCCTACCGAGGGCGATAAAGTGAGACTCCATCTCTTAAAAAAAAAAAAAAAAAAAAATCCAGGCCTAGTATTTAATTCTTCTGGGGAGGAACTGAAGCACTTTTTTAAAAAGTTCCCCAGGTGACTCTAAAGCACAGCTGGGGCTGAGAAGCACTGAGCCGGCGAGAAAGAGTGTACAGCAAAGACAGCACAAAGTCTGGCATGGCGCTACAGGGGTGATAAACATCTGGTGGGTAAATGCTTTTTGATTAATGCTTTGAGTCATGCTGTGTCCCGCCTCCTCATCACAAGACCAGAATCTCTTCCAGTTATCTCATCACCCTACAACGTTAAACAGCTTCAGCAAAGCACATTTAGGCCAACCGAGAAGTTCTCAGCTGCACCAAGTACCTTTGACGCGATTCTGAAAGACAGGATTCACTGGTTAGCATAAGACCTAATGTAAGCAATTCTTCAAAAGGAGAATTTAGGTTTACTGAAGCAGAAAACTAAGAGCCTTTAATACAAAGCTGTAATTAATGGGTATTATAAATCATAGCAGTACATCTCTGATTTCAGGTTTGTGGGATGCACTGCATGCAACACGCAATAATTCAACAAAAAGTCCTCCCGCATATAATTGCCTTTCCTGGAGAAAACCAATTTGATCCCTAAGAGGTTGGAAAGGAATGCAGATAATTACACATACTCACAATACAATTGCTTCCTGCTCTCCAAAGGTATGCTTTTATTTTAAGCAAAATAATTTTCGTCAGCTGTCTCTTTCTATATTCAATCTAATGAATAAGGTCAAACTTTCACAACTATCTATTATAATATGTATTTAATTAGTGATTCTGACACGTGAACATTCTAAGATTTCATACTAAGTTATTCCTCTATTCTCTGAACAGAATGATATATTAGGTTAAACTGCCCCACTATAAAAATGCGTAATTGAAAAGGATTTGAAAGATATCATTCTTATGATGTAATAAACAACAAGAAAGAGGGCCACCCTGCTAGGGCCCCCCCAAATGCTAACTAATTAGAATAGAAGAGTGATCTCTACTCCACACCAGATCTTCACTTCGACAGGATCAACCCCAGGCAGAACCTCGCTCTACAGAGGACCCTGTCTGCCCTCCCTTCCCTCCTTGGCAAATTGCAAACCTCAGCTCCAAATACACATAGCCTGGAAGTCCCTCCTGCTACCCCACAGCAGAATCATCTAAATGGCAGCTGACTCTAGAGCAACTCCAGGTGAAAAGGCCTTGATACCAGTTTTTAAATACTACCCTGGTCAACAGTGACGGTCTCCAGAAAACCAGCTATTTCAAAATCCATGCTACACAATAAATAAATAAAAGCTGTTTTACAACCCCTGCACCTTTTAAAAACTTTAGCTTAAAAGTTTTCTTTCTTTTCCTATCTTGAATGAAATAAATATGTAAAATTCAACTTTTCACATATGTAATAAACCATTCTTATTGCATAAAAAAATTTTCTTTACAAGGTGTATACTTAATTATTTTCAAAGAAAAGTCACGTAATTGGAAGATCTACCTAGTTCAGTTTAACCTTATGACTCCTGGCAAAAGTAAAAAGATGTGAATCATTCATTGTTTGTCGGTTCACATTCAGGAACTCTGGAGCATTAAACAACAGCCCCACTCTGCTGTGATTTCACTTCCACATAAACAGACCAAGTAGCCAACAGCAGAGACCACTGCGTGAGGAGGACACTGAATATGGACGTCAACCCCTTTCTTCCTGCCTCACCATCTTTCTTTTCTTACCTCCCTTACTTGTGTCTCCTACTTTCTTTTAATGCTCTTTTATTACTAATTTTCTGCCTTACTTTGAACCGATTTTGCCTACATTCTTTTTTCACCACGCATTTTTCTCTAGATTCTCCCCCTCTTCAATCCTTCTTCCTTTTCTCCTGCTACCTTCACCATCGAGATTCTCCTTTTTTTCTTCTTGTCCTCTTGGCTCTCTCACTCTTGCCTCTGCCTTAGCCATCCCTCCCCACTCTTTGTTTAGTGTGCTCGGAACCAGCTCTATGAACAAATTTCAGTGATGCCGATATGTTTTTTATAATCCTCTCCCTCTCACGTTTTAGATTGTCAGGCTAATAGAGCTTGATGATCTTCCCAAGTCATCTTCCAGAAACGATGAAATTTCAGGAACAGAGATTCTGAACGCTTCTGGGCGGACTTCCTGAGGCTAAGACTAACCATCCTCCACAACCTACCTCCAGTACACACAGCCTCCTGTGTACCCTCAGTCACACCACACCCTAATGCACATGGCCTTTCCTTAAAAAGCCCCGCATCTCCATTATTTGGGGAGGTAGATTTGAAGCAGCTTCTCCTATTCTCTTGGACAAGATGTCTTACACATTTAAAAATTCCTTTCTTCTTTAGCAATTCTCTTTTTCTCAATAATCGGATCTTTGGGGTGGGGGAATGGGTGGAGAGGGGGGAGGGAGAAGGGTGGGGGAATGGGTGGAGGGAGGGGGATTGGAGGGACCATTTTTGAGATATATCTTACAGGGGTACAAGTGAAACTCTCTAAGAGTAGAACCAGAATGTTTTA
>CAUYQV010116229.1:0-11935 GCA_963574575.1 Galagoides demidoff
CCTGAGGTCCCAACTACTTGGGAGGCTGAGGCAGGAGACTCGCTTGAGCCCAGGAGTTGGAGGTTGCTATGAGCTGTGATGCCATGGCACTCTATCCAGGGGGATAGCTTGAGGCTCTGTCTCAAAAAAAAAAAAAAAAAAGACTTTTGAGGCTGTTAGAATGACATGAATGTGTTTTATATATGAACAGAACATGAATTTGGGGGACTAGGGATAGAATGCTATGGTCTGAATGTCCCCCAAAATTCAGAGTTTAAAACTTAATCATTGGCTGGGCGCAGTGGCTCACGCTTGTAATCCCAGCACTCTGGGAGGCCAAGGTGGGTGTAATCCCAGCACTCTGGGAGGCCAAAGTGGGCGGATGGCCTGAGCTTACCTGTTCAAGACCAGCCTGAGCTATAGTGAGACCCTGCCTCTAAAGCTACTCTGGAGGCTGAAGCAAGAGAATTGCTTAAACTCATGAGTCTGAGGTTGCTATGAGCTATGATGTCATAGCACTTTACCAGGGGTGACAAAGTGAGACTCTCTCAAAGGAAAGAAAAAGTAAAAACTTAATCATTGTTGGAGTTATGTTAAGAGGTGGGGCCTTTGGGGAGTGATTAAGTCATAAGAGCTCCTTGCTCTTGAGGGAATGAATTAGCACCCAATCTTCCTTCCTTCCTTCCTTCCCTCCTTCCCTCCTTCCCTCCCTCCCTTCCTCCTTCCTTCCTTTCTGACAGGGTCTTGCTCTGTTGCCCAGACTGAAGTACAGTGGTACAGCATAATCACAGCTCACTATAACCTTAAGTTTGAATTCCTGTGCTCAGGCAATCCTCCTGCTCAACTTCTTGAGTCCTGGGACACAAGCACACACCATAGTGCTCATCTTGGATCAGTAGCTCATTAGAGGGCTGGAGACAGCTAGCTTAGGCCTTTCCTTTCCACTCTTCTGCCACATGAGGCAGCAATAAGAGGGACCTCCCCAGACACTGTATGCTGGTACCTTGATATTGGATTCCCCATTCTCCAGAACTGTGAGAAAATAAATTTCTGTTGTTTATAGAAATTTCTGATGCCTGGTCTGTGACATTTTGTTATAGCAGCACAAACAAATGAAGACAATTCTTTTAAAGCCTCAATTTTTTAATTCATAAAATGAAAATAGTATTTAGCCCATAGGGAATTACAATGATTAAATGAGATAGTACATATAATATACTTAGTTAAGAACTAGAATTTAGAAAGTCCTGTGGATATGTTACACTATATATACGTTTTGTTCCAAGTGTGTGCTAGACAATCAAAGTACAAAGATGAAGAAAAAAGCATCTTTCTCTGAGCAGTAAGATTAAGAATTTAACTGCAGTAAAACAGTAGTCAATTAAGTTTCACTATATTCATAATCAAAAATGATTTTTTAAGACATCATGAGACTGTCACATTAATACAACATCTAGGATGAGTGCAGCCTAATCATGTGCCAAGTGCTAATGAATATCACTTTCTCCCTTCACTGTGCCTGACACCATCCGTAGCATCCCTCAGTGGGCGTCAGCAGTTTCCAGTATCAAGGGAAACACTGGACTTCATGGCATTAGACTGTGCGAGAGGGGTGCTTCTCTGATCACTATACCTAAGAGGCATTAGGTTATGATCGCAATCAGCAGATTTACTTTCGCCACAGGAGAAACATCCAGGGACATGTGATAAATGCATTGTCCTTGAGCTGGAGGCTGTAGAATGTTGGCACTGTCTACTGTCACCACCCACCTTAGCATTAGTGTCAGATGACCAAACGTATTAGGAATATGACCACTGTGGATTTCAGATGTCCACAGTGAAAGGCCAACCCAACAGGTCAAAGCACATTTCCCAGAATAGCAAGAGTTTGGACAAAAGGAAACACCTTAATGGGATAGTCTGTCCTGGCTCTCACTTCACTTCCTCCTCCTCCTCTCCTCCCATTCTACTCCATCCACACTGGTCCCCGGCAGTTCTTCAGACACACCAGGCTTGCTGCAGCTGCACCTTCTATCTGGGATGGACTCTGCAGTAGCTGCACTTTCTATCTGGAATGTTCTTCTCCTGACATGCCTGAGGTTTGCTCCCTTACCTCCTTTAGGTCTCTCGGTTTCAATGTCTCATTTCTTCCCCAGACTAGCACTGCAGCCGGTCTTTCCTGCCCTCTCCAGCTTTATTTTTTTTTTTCTTAGCAGTGACGCCATCTAACATACTATATATTTTTCTTATTTATCTCATTTATTGTCTATACCGCTTTGATTAGACATAAGTCCATGAGGGCACTGATTTTGTTTACTATTGTATCATTACAGCCCAGAACTGTGTGCCTGGCATGCAGTAGGCACACAATAAATAATTCTTGTATGACAAGATAAAAATGAGACTATACAGGCTCAGTGTCTGTGGCTTAAGCGGCTAAGGCACCAGCCATATACACCTGAGCTGGCGGGTTCAAATTCAGCCTGGGCCCGCCAAACAACAATGCCAGCTACAACCAAAAAATAGCTGGGCGTTGTGGCAGGCACCTGTAATCCCAACTACTAGGGAGGCAGAGGCAGGAGAATCACTTGAGCCCAGGAGTTGGAGGTTGCTGTGAGCGGTGATGCCACAGCACTCTACCCAGGGTGACAGCTTGAGACTCTGTCTCCAAATATAAAAGCAAAAAACGAGACTATACAAAAATAAGAATCAAAATAGCTGTAAACGTTGTTATTTGAACTCCAACTGGCTGCGGTATTAGGAAGAGCGATGACCTTGGCCAGACAGGTCCACACAGAGCTGAGACAGAAGCCTAGACTTCCTGCCTGCCTTTGGCCACCATTAGCTTAGTTCACTTCTCTAAGCATAGCCAGCCATTTACCTATTATCTTTCAGCTCGAAATATGCCCTTCTTTTCTCAGTAATGCCGGAAATGAGATCTAGAGCTGTATTTCCCAGACCACTTCATCTGCAGGATTCCTATTAGGTTCTGCCTATAGGGAAAAACAGAAAAGAAACTTTGGACCGCAGCAGAAGAGAAGGGACACCCCTCTTTCTTGCTGATCTTGCCAGCATGTGCCCACACCTGCCCCAGCCTCTAGCTTCTTTTGTAATATACAAAACCTGCTTCATCACACCTCTTAGCAGCACCAGAAGCAGCTGGGCACACAACACGTCTTAAGAGTTTTGAGCCCAGATCTTCAGTGATCCTCCTTTTCTCTTTGTTGCCAAGCCCTAGAGGTGGCTCCTTCTTGCAATTACTATCTTTCAGACACCTCATAATCTCTCTTTTGCTCTTTTATTTGATAACCAATTTTCACATTAAATCCCTTTGCCAAAATATCTGGTGTGACATCTACTGGGTATCCCCTAAGTTACCCCTTAAGTCACCATACATACTGAGAAACGGGAAATTATAGCTAAATGTGCCTTTATTTACAAAATATTCATTATAAAACTTTACAAAATCTTTGTAAAATATTCTCTATGTGTTGGCCACCTCTTTGTAAAATTTTATAATGAGCATTTTGTAAATAAAGGAACATTTAGTTTCAATTTCCCATTTTTCAAATGTATGGTGACTTCAGGGACAACTTTTGGGACATCCTACATATTGATCGTTGCATCCTAACTTATACTCATCTTAGCTGTAAATAAAGTCTCTGGAAGCTGTAAGAATACAACCTCTAGACTTGGGGTCAGCAAAGTTTTCCTAAAAGGGTCAGAGGGTAAATCGTTCAGTCACCATGGGCCAATGGTCTCTCATCTTTGCTGCAACAGCTCAAGCCTTCCAGTGTTGCCTGAGAGCAGCCACAGCCAGTGCACTAATGACTGGGCACACCTGTATTCCCGTATAACTTTATTTACAAAAGCAGGTGGCCGGCCAGCCCTGCCTGTAGTTTGACAACTCCACCTAGCCATTTCTTAAAATTGTGAGCAACACGAAAAAAATAAAGGAAAACAAAAATTCTGCTCCCAAGATTGGTTTGGAAAGACAAATGTTGAAATGTAGCCTTGACACAGTATCAGCATAAGACTCAAATAAATGCAGCAGAAAAATGAAAGTGGCCAGAATATTCACGTCTCTGTAGTGGGCCAAGATGGGAATCTTCTTCTCAAGACACTGGTAAAGAAAAGCAAGGCTGGAGGGGCTGCCTGAGCTCACCGCAGTTTCCACTTCCCGGTTCTCTCAGCCATCACAGCAGGCAGGAGGCCGCACATTCAGGAAGCCAGCATTAAACAAGGCACAGGACTGCTTGGTTCCCTTTTGAAGTGAAATTGCATTTTTTTTTTTTTTTTTTTTTTTTTTTGCTGATTTTAGTCCTTCTCTCTCCCTTTGATAAGAGGCTTCTGAAAATAAACAAAACTGGTCCAATAATGGCCTAAACTGACATTTATAGAGCTTCTATGGCCCACTAAACTATCGTCCAAGATGATATAATCCAATGTAATCTGAGGTGATGAGAAACAGCTGGAAGGTGGAACTTTATAGCCAACTGACCCACAGCCCCAGGAAACATGCAACTATTTTAGCAAAGGGCTAGTCTCTCTGGACAAATATTTAAAGTAGTTCTAGTGAGGCATCAGTGGAAGGTCATATAGTACAAGGAGAGAAAGATCAGCTTGTATAAGAAAGAAAACTGATTACAGAACATCAGCATTGAGGGAAACTGAAAGCTCTAATAAGGACTCATTGAAGAACTTTCCAGAAAGATTTATAAGTCTACTCAACAAGGCTACTGTTTGTGACAAGCATTTGTCATCCATGATAATCAGGAAAAGCAATCACTGGGGAGGAAAACTGCCACAGAAGTTTCCCTTTCGATTTGCCAGGCAAAACAGTGAAGAGTTCAGGGTAAATGTTATTATACTGCCTGCCTGGGGCGCTGGCAAAAGGGAAGAAAAGGTAAATATATATAAAGAATAATGATTATATATTCTTGTAGAGTTCTTCCAAGGTGCTGGGCTGTTGTAGGCATTAAATACTTTGCCTTTTTTTGGAGATTAAGTCTCACTCTGTTGCCCCAGCTAGATTGCAGTGATGTTATCATACATAGCTCACTATAGCCTCAAACTCCTGGGCTCACATGATCCTCCTGCCTCAGCCTCCTGAGGAGCTGGGACTATAGGTATGCATGACTGTGCTCAGCTAATTTTTGAATTCTTTGTAAAGAGAGGGACAAGGTCTTGCTCTGAACATCTGACCTCAGGCAATCCTCCTACCTCAGCCTCCTACTCTGCCTAGTCCATTAAACACATTTATTATGTAATTTATTCCTCTTATCTTCACCCCCATTTTATAGATAAGGAGACTGAGGCACTGGAGCAAAGTCCCATGAACCAGACAGTGTGACTCCAATGCTTGTGGTTATAGCCACTGTTCTTAGCCTGTCCAAATCTTTGGGGCAGTGGACTGTACACAGTAAATACTGTGCTGGCAGTTTTTATAAATTGGTGGGTATGAATTAGGCCTTCTGAAAGTGATTGAATTCAATGCTTGCAAACAATTGAAGTAGGCAAGTCAGTAGGATCATTTGGACTTGGGTCAGTTGAACCAAGTTTTTCTAATCCTCCAAAATCAAAAGAGTACAAGTTATCTCCAAAAACTCTATAATTTTTCTGTCTAGACTGTATTTAGAGTGGCAACTCTGTGGCTTGCTGGAGAGAAAGTTATGCCATCCTTGTTCTCTTTTGCATAGTATATCCAATAACCTCCATCATCTTTCCCCTAAACTCATAGGAAAGTAACTATGCCAGAGCAGTGCCTATGGCTCAAAGGAGTAGGGCACCGGCCCCATATGCCAGAGGCAGTGGGTGGGTTCAAACCCAGCCCCGGCCAAAAAAACTGAAAGAAAAAAAAAAAGTAACTATGACTATTTTAATTCAGATTTCTTTTCTTCCTTTTAAAAAAATCTTTCCTGGCTGGTTGTGATGGCTCACGCCTGTAATCCTAGCACTTGGGAGGCTGAGGTGGATGGATTGCCTGAGCTCAGGGTTCAAGACCAGCCTGAGCCAGAGTGAGACCTTGTCTCTAAAAATAGTGGGGTGGGGTGGCGGGCATCTGTAGTCCCAGCTGCTCAGGAAGATGAGGCAAGAAAATTACTTGAGCCCAAGAGTTTGAGGTTGCTGTGAGCTATGATGCCTTGGCACTCTACTGAGGGTGACAAATTAAAACTCTGTCTCAAAAAAAAAAAAATCTTTCCTGGATTTTAAACTTCATGCAATGGTAAATAACTCAGGCCCTCCAGTGTATATTTTGAAAAAAGCTTGAAATTGTCCAACAAAAAGATTCCATGATTCTTCAAAGCAAAATCTACCCTAAGGGGCTTCTGGGATCTGTCTCTCCTGCCTGGATCTTTCCCTAGAATGCAGAGAGAGGGGCTTCCTTCCTGACAGCTCTCCCTCAGCCCACACCTTGGAGCCCTAGCTTCTTGATTCCCAAGGGATTTTGTTCTCATATCATCTTTTCCCCCCTCAAATATCTTCAGTGTCTTTTCAGGGTTTAATCCTTCTCTGTCACCAAGCATGTAGAGGGAGGGTGCACCTTCCTTGAAGAGATACCAGACCCTGCTGTCTCCTCAAGCTATCTGGACAAACTTCTCCAACAGACAGGCTGCATCTGTGGCCTCCCTTCTTTCCCTACGCCTTGTCGTGCCTCTTGAAGTACCCTGGACTCTTTCCTCCCTCCTCTTCTTATTTAAATGCTGATTTCCTGTACCATATATTTTACAAATTAATCAAGTCATTTTATACCATTTTGGTACTTAATCTGATTGGTCTTTTCTTAACTAAGACAATAAATAAACTGAGAGGAGGAACGTATTGTGTTTGTATTATGTTTTTATCAAAAACATCTAGTACTGTACTCTATGAATAGTAGGTATATATGATCTATTACTGGATTTGACCCTGTGTTTATGAACATAAGCATTTTAACAAGAATTGTAGCTCTATTAAAAAGTGTTCAGCAGAAATATTTTTCTTGCTTGAGCTCTAAGATAATTTCTTTAATTCACCAGATATTTGTTTAGCAACCACTGTGTTACTCAATATTCTAGGCATAAGAGATATAACCACAAAAAAAAAAAAAACATGAAAAACTCCTGCCCTCATGAAGCTTACATTCTAATCGGCAAAGGCATATGAACATACAATATGTAATGTCATCATGTGTTAGACCATGATGATGCCACAGAGAAAATATTTAATAGGGCAAGGAAGGGGACAGGAAGGTCAGGTTTGAGGATGTTGCTGCTTTCAGTAGGATGGTCAGGAAACCCTGCTAGTAAGGTGGCATTTGGGCAGGGAGCTGGCGGAGGTGAGGGGGTGCAGAGTACTACTGGCAGACAGGCCAGACAAAGCCTCTGAAGCTGGTGAGAGACGAGGTAGGGGGAGAAGGAGAGGAAGGTGCTTAGGTGGTGACTCTGTACTCAGGGTCTTGCTGGCCATTTTGAGAGTGTACGGTTTTCACTCTGAGAGATGGGAAGCCCTGGAATGGATCAGAGGAGACGAGGAGAGAATTCGGCTTATGTTAAGTATGATCACTGTATGAGCTTTATAATGCAGTGTCACACATTACTGCAAACTTAGCGGCTTCACACATCACCCATGCATCACTCAGAGTTCTGTAGGTCGGTCCAGCCCAGTATGGCTGGGTTCTCCCTTCAGAGTATTATAAGGTGAAAATGGAGATTTTGAGTTGTCAGCTGGAGCCTCTGGGAAAAAATATACAGGTTGTTGGAAGAATTTGGTTCCTTGAAGTTGTGATGTTCCCATTTACTTGATGACTGCAAGCCAGGGGCTGCTCTCACCTCCTGGAAACTACCCACACTCCTGGCCACATGGCCCTCCATATTCTAAGTAACAACAACACATGAGACCTTCTCAGGCCTGGGATACCTGACTGTCATGCTGTGACCAGCCAGAGGAACTCTGCTTTCAAAGGGCTCCTGTACTCAGTCAGGCCCAAGAGGTAATCTCCCCTTCTTAAAGTCATTTGTGCTGTATAAAAACCCCAACCACAGTAATAAAATCCATCACATCCGCAATCTCAGAGATTAGTACAGAGGAGAAAGGGGAGATAACCTTGGAGGTCATATTAGAATTCTGCCTACCACAATCACCTTGCACTGTAGGAAGGTAAGAAAAGAAATAGGGAGGTTTTTTTGCAATAACTTAGGTGAGAAGTGATGGCATCTTCAACCAGGGTGGCAGCAGAAGAGGTGGTGGGTGTGGTCAACTCCCAAAGAACATGAAGCCAGAAGTGTCAGGATCGCATGGATATTGGCCTCAGCTACTGCAAAAATGGAATTGCTATTTGCTGAGACAAGATGTACTCAGGGAGGAATAGGCTTTGAGGGACAAAGAGTTTGGGGGATGTCATTCTAACATGCCTACATCACATCCAAATGGAGATGACCAGTAAGCAGTTGTATATATGTACTCAGGAGAGAGGTCTGATCTGGAGATAAAATCTGAGAGTTTCCAGGTTAAAGATGGTATTTAGGTCTATGAGAGTGAATGAGATCATCGAATGTAAAGAAGAAAGAGGTTTTAGGATGGAGCCCTGGAGTAGTTAGAAGTCAGAGGGACAGGGAGAGCTCTGAGAAGGTTGGGAAGCAGCACATAGCTGGGCAGAGGGACAGCTGGGAGAGAGGGGAGTCCAAGGGGAGGGAGAGGATGCCCAATTGACCTGCACCTGAGACGCAGAGTGAGCGCCCAGCTCCCCTCCAGATTTGGTAACACCAAGGAGGAGGTTAGAGACTTCAACAAAAACAGACAACAGTTTTAGAGGTGTGGTGGGGATAATCCTTCCTCCAGTGGGCTTAAGGGAGGAAAAAAGGGGAGAAGGGGAGCAGTGCCTGTGGCTCAGTGGGCAGGGTGCCAGCCCCTATAAAGAGTTTGGAAGATGTTATTCTAACATGCCTACATGGGTTTGAACCTGGCCCCGGGCAAACTGCAATTTTAAAAAAGCTGGGCGTTTTGGCGGGCGGCTGTAGTCCCAGCTACTTGGGAGGCTGAGACAAGAGAATCGCCTAAGCCCAGGAGTTGGGGGTTGCTGTGAGCTGTGATGCCATAGCACTCTACTGAGGGTGATGACATGAAACTCTGTCTCTAAAATAAATAAATAAATAATAAAAAGGATGCCGACAGCGGTAATAGAGGACTCTGAGAAGTTCTGTGGCAAAGAGAGCAGAGAAAGGGAGTGGCAGGTTGGAGGGATGTGGGTAGGGATGTTTTATTTATCTTTTTAAGGAATACAAGAGATGACAGCATGTTTATGATCAAGTAGAGATAAAAATGATGTTGATGTAGGCAGGGGAATAGGTGGAGCCTTGCCTCTGGGTCAGCAGAAGGGGATGGAGATGGTAGGAGAGGGAGAGCCTGGCAGGGACAGGAGCAGGAGGTTTGCCCATCCCCTGGGACAGGCCCAGGCATGGGGGTGCCCAGGGGGAAAGTGAAGGTCTCTTCTAACGGTTTCATTTTTCTCATTAACACAGAATCCTGGTCCTCGGCTGAGAATGAGCATGGGGCAGGGGTGCTGGAGGGTGGAGGAGAGAATAGCTAAAGTCGTTCACCAGGAGTGCAGGTGGAGAGGGATGGGAAAAACAGGGTGGCGGTGCAGGCAGGACTGAGGGGCCACGGGCTGTGGGTTCTGGATTCCCCTTTCAGTACAGTCAGACCCTTTTCATTATCAGGAAACCACTACCATGAAGAATAACTTTTCCCCCCTGGAAATTTGACATTAAAGATTTGTGTCATCTTTAGTTAGATTCTTTTTGTCCATGTCAAATCAGTTTCTAGACTTTGTGAGGTTTTGTTTGCTTTCATTTATTCGTTTACTTATTTATTTTGTTTTTATGGCCATTGCTTATTTCAGGTTCTACTTTCATCAGGTAGCTTTTGCAGATCCAATTTTTACTGTTTTTAAAAAAGTTTGTTCATTTTATTTTATGTTGATTGTTTCTGCCATTTTTCCCATTATGAATTGGATAAATTATGGTTAGTTTACATGACTTTTTATGAGAAAATAAAAAGCAATTCCCATCAGACATTTCTGATCTGCTGTAATGTCTCATATTGTACCTTAAATATTGTAAATTCAATTCTTCCCTACCTGTGATCACTTTGGATGCCAAGAAAAAGCAAGTGCTGGGGTCAAAGTGCCCTTTTGATCAAAAAGGAAACAGCAAAACACTCTCTTGCAATAAACCTAGGTGGCTAGGAATGTAAGTGAGAGCAGACCTGGCTTGATGCCTGCCCTCTTTGGTGAGAAAACTAAATTCTTCCAATGGAATTAAAAGAGAGCAATAGCCACATATATGATAAACCTACACGGACCCCCTGATTTCTGCCTTTCAGAATTCCCAATTCAACTTAAGTGCTTGTCCTTCTCCTTCCACATGCTAAGGAAAGAAGCTCCTTTTCAGCCCAGAAAGGTGAGGGGTTTTTTTGCAGTTTTTGGCCAGGGCTGGGTTTGGCCACATCTGGCATACGGGGCCGGCGCCCTACCCCTTTGAGCCACAGGTGCCGCCCCGAAAGGCGAGTCTTGATTAGTCTAGTCCCATCATCAAAATTCATTCCTCTTGGGAGTGATTAGGTGAGAAACAAAGTACACCAATCTAGCCATCAAGACCTGAAGGTCTGCGAGGTCAGAGAACTTCTGGAAATGGCTTTTCTCCCTGACACAACACGCCACCAATAAGCAAGGCATCCTCTTTTATTGGGAATTAGCCAAATGAGCCAGCGCTGTGTGAAGCTGCAGCAGCCACGCTCAACCGTGAGAGGACGCCCTTGGGGACTCGAGTTCTTGAAGGTGGTATCACACCACTGCATTATCAAATATAAGCAATGCTTGGCTTCTGCATTTCTCATTTTCTACTGATTATGTACAATATAAGATGCTAATAATAAGAATACAATAACAAAACTTCATAGTTTACACAACTGTTGGTCAGGCTATTTGCTACTTGAAACCAAAAAACATTCCTTTTTTTTTTTTTTTTTTTTTAAGACAGGGTCTCACTCTGTCCCCTAGGCAGGAATGCAATGGTATGATCATAGTTCACTGCAACCTCTCTAACTCTTAACTCCTGGGCTCAAGTCATCCTCCTGCCTCATCCCCTGAGTAGCTGAGATTAAAGGTGTACACCACTACACCTGGATAATTTTCTTATTATTTGTAGATATGGGGTCTCAGTGTGCTGCCCAGGCTGGTCTAGAATTCTTGGCCTCAACTGATCCTCCTGCCTCAGAGTCCCAAAGTTTTATGAATACAGGCATGAGCCACTGTGCCTAGCGCCAGAATATTCTTCATACAGTCTTCATACAGAATCAGGGGCTATACACTGATGAAGACTGACATGGAGGTGAACTGCATGCTTGGGAGACAGTGCAGTGGCTGGAGGATTAGAAGGACTGTATTGAGGCTATTAATTATTAACTCTTTATGCTTGGTTGGTTAGGTACAGACTTCCTGGGGCAGCATTTATACTTTGCTCATTAGTGCTTCTATAGCACTTTGATCATTTACTAGAAGGGCAGCACTTAGCTCTTTTGATTATAGTTAATGTGTATGTTTCCATTAATATGATGGATTATTTGAGGACAAGGGTCGTATCTGCAATCTATGTATGCCCAGGGACCAATGGTGTCTAGCATATAGAAAATGCTCAATAAACAGGTGCTGAAGGTCTTGATGGAGGAGCAAGAAAGGGAAAAGGTTGAGGGAGAAGCAGCCCCCCCCCCAAATGCAGCCATCCTCAACACCACCTCCCTGCCACCATGTATGGGGTAAAAAGCTACCATTGCCATTGTTGCAGTTTCCATTGCTGCCTCCTATACTTCTCTTCTTGGCCCCAGGAAGGATTTCCCAAGGGTATAATGTATGGGGAGGGGAGTGGGAATTCCTTATGTGGCAGCTATTAAATGAGAGTGGGATAGTGAGACAGTTATC
>CAUYQV010116231.1:0-16113 GCA_963574575.1 Galagoides demidoff
AAGATTGGTTTTATATTAAGATTTATATGACTGATTATGTGAATATATTTAAATACTGGGGAAATCCCCTCACACTGTCTGAGAACCAAGCAAGACTCACTGATGTTTTGATTGGTGTTCATTAGCCTGTTAAAGGTGAGGGCTGGAGAGAAGGTAGCAATGTTTGCTTTGTACTTTTGATCTTTATTATGCCAGTCTAATTTCCCTGGATCTACTAAAATGCTGCCTTTTATTTATTGAAAGGCATTTTAGAGTGGTTTATGTGTAATGTCAAATAAAGAATATTTAACATTCCTCTTATTTTATAGACAATCTATAAGGTCATGCTTTTAAAAGTCAGTATGTCAAGAAACGGCAAATTAAACTTTTTAATTATTTACTACCTAAGTCAGGCTAAGTTATAATTTCGGATTATCTTTCAACAACTCTTCAGAAAGACATAAAACTGTATAACAACTCCATGTGTGTGACTGGTAATGGTGATTTTGCCAACTCATTACGTGGATTAAAATAGAAGAGATATACACAAATTTTAAAATTACATGTGATCATAACATAATTAAAAACAAAAATCACAGATCACAATTTTTTGACTGCCTGATTTAATGACTAATGACAAAATTTTTACAATAGTCCTCAACACCGGGCAGTAATTTACCAGCCATGGTACTAGATTGTGTTTACTTGATCTTCTAGGACAGCTTACACTGGAATAACACTTGACTAATTCACACTTAACTAGTTTCTTTGGTCAGAATGAGAAGTGCAGCATTTATGCCAGGCATGCATAAAAGAATACTTCTAGTCATAGCTTTGTGATATGTAACACCATGTAATTACACACTAAATCATTTTGTTCACAGTCCATGCCATATGCATTTAAATACTGCACTTGATCTTAGCCAAAAGGCCAAGAAGTGATGCCATGCACATTTAGAGTAGTCCTTGGAAATTTTATGGAGATGGTGACCCTGAACTATGCCATAAAGAAGGGCAGGGGAAATAAAGGGGAGAGCTGTGGCTTTGTGGGATAGTCAGGAGATTGGGAAGAGGGCCTCATTCATGATTTCAAAAGTAATAAGAATGATTAAATGAGCCTTTAATGTCTGGCAAATGTATTGTAAAAAAAACTATGCTGTCCAAATAATAGATGAAAAGTTTCACTTTATAGGAATATTACAAAAAGAGTTAGAATGTTAGTGTATTGCAATACCTGATAAATTAACAGATCTAAGCATTGCACTTGAATGGCTGCCTATCAAAAAAAAAAAAAAAAGAAGGAGAGAAAACAAACAAGAGAGTCTCCTGATGGAGGCTCATATTATCATCTATAATGTAGTCTCCCCTCTAAAAAAAAATCTATAATTCATCAAATCTCTAGATTTAATTACAATCACTTTAAAGGAAAGATAGGGTGAGAGGTACATGTTAAAACTTTACAGCAAAATCCAGTCGGTAGGAAATTCTACAAGTGATCTAGTTTCTTCACCAATTAAATTGTAAGAAGTGAAAAAAAAAGGCTGAGCACCTATAGCTCAGTGGCTAGGGTGCCAGCCACATACACCAGAGCTGGCGTGTTCGAACCCAGCCTGGGCCTCCCAAACAACAATGACAACTACAACCAAAAAATAGCCAGGCGTTGTAGTGGGCGCCTGTAGTCCCAGCTACACAGGAGGCTGAGGTAAGAGAATTACTTAAGTCCAAGCATTGGAGGTTGCTGTGAGTTGTGACGCCACGGCACTCTACCAAGGGTGACATAGTGAGACTCAAAAAAAAAGTAAAAAAACCTCCAAACTGTTTTAAGATCTGATGAACCTTAAAAGTTCTATCAGTCAGTCCCAATCTGTGGACCTTACTTGGATATTGATTCAAATAGATATACTGCTAGGAAACTTTTAACAAGCGACAAGTAAAAATTTGAACAATAGCTGATAATTGATGGCATCAAGAAATTAGTATTTTAAATTATGATAATGGTACTATGGTTATGTTGTTATATATTAATGAGAGTCATTATCTTTTAGAGATACAAAAGGAAAACATTTACAGATGAAATGAGATGTATTAATATAAGATTTGCTTCAACAAATTATGAAAGGAGAGAAGCAGAGGGGGGTATATGTAAAGCAATATTGGTAATAATGATAATTACTAAAGTTGATGATGGGTACACATTATTCTATCTACTTTTGTGTATATTTGAGATCTCCCAGGATCTCCCCTCCTGCTAATAGCACACACCCCAACATAGTGCTTGTGTATTGGAAGAAAATCCTGCTCAGTGCATATATAATCTAAGTCTGGTTTTTGTATATTCTGTCTATGTCATTATATTACCTTAAAGTACAAAATAATATGTTCAGAAATAAGACAGATACTCTTATAAAGTAGTTATCTTACTATATCTTACTTTTTCGTAAGAGTTAATTGCTTTAGTGTGAAGGCTAAAGAAAATTTCGAGATGGCTTTTACTCTAAAAGTCCAGTGGTTCTCAACCTTCCTAATGCTGCAACCCTTTAATAGAGTTCCTGTGGGTGGCAACCCACTGGTTGAGAACCACTGTCTTAAACTAATCTCAAGTAGAAATTTTGCTTAAAGTGTTGGAAAGAATTCTGCAGCGAAATATAATCAGAAGTTCTTCAGTTTCATTTTATAACATGATTCCTAACTCGGGGCAAGGAGTCTATGAATATCTCAGTTACTGGGTAATGGATAATAGCTACATCCCATGTTCCAAGCATTGTGTTTTATTTCAGGCACTTTGAGTATATTATATGCTTTAATCTTCATAACATTTCCACCTCATGTGATGGGTTTTATTGCCTTTACATTACAACTGAGCGAATTCAGGCCAACTGAGGTTAAATAATTTGTCTGAGGTACAGCGACAGCCACAACAGCATTATGAATCAAATCCAGGGCTGTCTGTCAAACCTGTGCTCTTGACCACTTCCCTGTCCTTAATTGACATTACAAAGGTGTCATTAAACTTAGTAAGTAACTGATCACAATATTCAGCTGTGAAAACATAGCCAAGGCTAAGTCAAGGAAAGACTGTGTCAGAAAAACATTAATGGGGGCATTCTTCCTTTCTGTCTTTGGGATGCCATGCCATGTCCCTGTCCTGTTCTCCTTTTTCCTTCTCTCTCTCTCTCTCTCCCCCCATATTCCTGTCTTTCACTCCCTGCTCTCTTCTCTCTTTCTTATCTCTTCCTCCCACTCTTTTCCTTCTCTAATATAAAACTAAGATTTTATATCCTAAAAAAAGAAAAAAATAATGCATATAGTCCATATTGGTAAGCTAAAAAAGAATACCACCACTAACTACTTTCAGTAATTCTCATGTTAAAATAATTTTGAAAATTGAGGAAAATGTAAATATTTTTGCTGAGTTTTTTTTTTTTGGTGTGAAATCAGTAGGAACAAAAGGTGTATGAAGCACATTTTCAGACCATAAACCACTAAGAAGGACGATATCGTAACAGTTTTGTGCTATGTTCAGCAGCAGGGGAAGCTTTTGATTAGGTTTTCATTTTTCTATTATGGTCTTAAGCAGAAAGTATTATATAAGTTGAAAAATATAAAAGTAATATTCATGATGCTTGGAATAGAAGAGAGACTAAAAAAGGAGTCTGTAAACAAACCCGCATTCAGTTTTTAATATCTTATTAATAATAAAATCAAATTTTGGCCAAGATTTAAAGAGTTTTATCAACTTATTTTTTCTTATCCAGACTTACTTTTACAGTTACATTTTTTTACATCTAGAATAATAAACATATGTCAATAAAAACTCAAAACACGTTGGTGACTCAAATTTACCAGACAAATACAGTGATATTTTCATTTATATTTTGCCCTTGGCATTTAAGAAGTAAATACTTTCTAAGAAGACTGTCTATATTAGGTGCATAAAATATCTTGACTACTGCACTTTAGAAGATTAGAAAAGGATGCTTAGGAAAATCTCAGCCTTATATTACAGCTTTAATTCACTGAGGAATATACACAATTGTAGGTAAGGATGAATAATATTTGTCTCAATAAACTTTTCCTCAGGAAAAGCTTATATAATTTGTATCACTTGATTCATTTGCTATTGGCTTTTTCATCAATCATAAAGTACATAAAAAAAAATTCATCCTTTTAAAAATTTCTAAGACTTAAGATAGTAAATGATTCCCATCTTTCTTTACTAGGATATAAAAGACATAGATTTTAAAAAAAGATGATTAATACAATGGAGATGGAGAAAGATTAAGTTTTTATTATTATAATTCCCATTTTCAAGGACTGCTATAATAATTTATATCCTTAGTAACACATTCACTTCTATAAATACTATAAAGAAAAAAAGAAGCAGGTCTATGCTTATTTCAGATGATTGAATAAAATGAACCACATATATAAGTAATCAAACTACATTAAGAAAAGTTTCAACACACCACCTATATATTTACTGAGGCACCTTACTCTGAGTTAGGAACAACATTATACAAAGGTGAGCTAGAGTCCTTTGCTATCCTAATGTGGATGATCCAAGGTCTACCACCTTGAGCAGTAATAAACTTAGAAGAGTTTAGAGACTGACACAGGAAGGTCTTAATTGTCCACATAAATATTATGATATTCAGCATTAGGGCACAGGAATTAGAGCTGGAAAGGAAGGTGAACTGTACATTGGTATTTCTGGAGAAAAAACTAACTGGTATAGGCCAGGGGTGATGGCTCATGTCTGTAATCCTAGCACTCTGGGAGGCTGAGGCAGGTGGATTCCTTGAGCTCACGAGTTCCAGAAAAGCCTGAGCAAAACCGAGATCCCATGTCTACTGAGGCAAGAGGATTGCTTGAGTCCAAGAGTTGAAGTTTGCTGTGAACTATGATGCCATAGCACTCTACCCAGGGCAACAGCTTGAGACTCTGTCTCAGATAATAATAATAATAACAACAACATAACTGGTATTGAAGACTGTCTGTATGTGAAGAAAGAAACCCTGAATGTAGACCAGAAAGGTGATTAAATTTGGAGTAATCTGTAAATGATATAGGAAAGGGAAATAAATGGATAGTGAGGTTTCCTTCTTAAACAAAAGTAAGTTACAGGATGGAGAAATATTTGAGAAAACTGGCAAATAAATTTATTCTCTTTAAGTTTTTATGACTTAAAAAGTAAACAGAATTTTAAAGAATTTTTTTTTTTAAGAGACAGGGTCTTACTTGTTACTCAGGCTGGAGTGCAGTGGTGTGAATACTGCAACCTTGAACTCCGGGCTGCAAGTAATTCTCCCACTTTGGCCTCCCAAAGTGCTGGGATTATAGGGATGAGCCATAGTGCTCAGCCAGAACATATTTATTTTGAATGAATTAAGTTTTAAATGTTTTCTGTATTTGGAAATCCAAAAGAGTTGAGCTATTATGAAATTTAATGCCAATATGATCTTCTTATTTCAACATTTCTATTATTCTTCATAAATGACACTCCAAAGCATAGTTCAACATTTCATGAGCAACTGGGTTTGTTTTCATCTTATCTTATAGAAATTGAATTGCTTTATTAACTGGGTTTCTCATGTTTCACTTTTGAAAGCTAAAATAAATCTGTGGCTTGGCAGCAAGGTGGATGCATTCTCAAGTCCCATTCCTACTTTAATTTCATATCTTGTCTTTATTTTTCTTTTGTTGCTCCCATTTAATTTTTTTAATATTTGCAAGCTGATTTATTTTTGAGGGAAAGCGCAATATAAATTACATATAAGTAAATGCAGTAAACCTGTTTAACAAAAGCCAGTTCACTGAATGATCTATTTGCCAAGTTGCTGAAGATTTTTTAGGTTTTATCAGTCAAACTTTCCTGCAAAAATTACACCATGGAATTTGCAGTCTGTGCCACTAAATGCCAGTTTCTCAAATTAATATTTGAGATGCCTAGTACAACACCTCTTGAATCTAAAGTGAATGAATGAACTTTCCCCTACTCTACACATATTTCTCTGAGTAGGAACCTGTATCTACCCTAGTCCTTGCCTCTGGTAGTAAAATTGCAGTAGTGTTATATTTTATTTTTTGATAAACAGGGTCTCATTCTGTTACTCGGGCTGGAGTGCAACGGCATAATCATACAATACTGCAACTTCAAATTTCTGGACTCAACTGATCCTCTTGCCTCAGCCTCCCAAGTAGTTGGGACTACAAATGCATACCACCACACCTGGCTAATTTTTCTATTTCTAGTACAGATATGGGGAAAGGGGATCTCACTCTTGCTCAAGCTGGTTTTATATTCCTGGCCTCAAGGAATCCTTCTACCTCAGCCTCCCAAAGTGCTAGGATTACAGGTGTGAGCCACCGCTCCCAGTCTAATTTTAGAAAAAAGTTTCTTGTAGAGACAGGATCTCTCTATGGTTACCCAGGCTGGTCTCTAACAACTCCTGGACTCAAAGAGATCCTCCAGCCTTGGTCTCCCAAAGTGCTGGAATTATAGGCATGAGCCACCATGCCAGCCCTGTGTTTTAAATCTGTACTAAGGCAATTGCTCTGACAATTTAAGGTCTTTTAGCCATTTAGTGAATTGATAATTTACCTAATTGATTTTTGGCTAAATAATTTTCAGTAAATTTAACTACAGTTTAAGCAAAGTTAATTTTTTTACCTTCCTCTTTGACAGTATACTTCCAGAATAATTTACTTCCTAATATTTAGTTGATATAAAACTTTTAGAATGTCATACCTGACTTGGTGCCTGTAGCTCAAGTGGCTAAGGCGCCAGCCACATATACCAGAGCTGGCCAGTTCGAATCCAGCCTGGGCCTGCCACAAAACAACAATGACAACAACAACCAAAAAAAAAAAAAATTAGTCAGGTGTTGTGGCAGGCACCTGTAGTCCCAGCTACTTGGGAGGCTGAGGCAAGAGAATTGCTTAAGCCAGGAGTTGGAGGTTGCTGTGAGCTGTGATGCCACAGCACTGTACCCAGGGCAACAACTTGAGGCTCTATCTCAAAAAAAAGATGTCATGCATAAAAGGAACTTGATCTTAAAGATGTCCTATATACATTTACATTACAGAGAGGGGAATTAAGTGGGCTTCAATTTTTCAAAGTAACATAAGATGTTGAATCAGACTACTAGGAATCTAAGAAATATCTTATTAGGATAAGAGCAAAGCAAGGGTATTAAATATTTGACAAGATTTGACATTTCATATTTAAAAAAACATTAAAATATCATCAGAAAAATCCGAATTTTGTTGTATTTCCTTGTATCTATTTCATAGTTTAGTATTATTCTATTTTTTTTAAATGGGGTCTTATTCTATTACCCTGACCAGGCATCATCATTGCTCGCTACTGCAACCTCAAACTCCTGGGCTCAAGCAATCCTTCTGCCTCAGCCTCCTGAGTAGCTGACACTAACAGGTATGTGCCACTATGCCTGGCTAATTTTTTCTTTTTTACAGAGACAACATTTCTTATTTTCTTTTTCTCCTTTTTTAAAAAAAATAAGGTATTGCTCTTGTTCAGGCTGGGATATTGGGGATTCTTAGTCAACCCTAGTCATATAGTTTATTAACTATATACTGAATAGCACTTTAAAGATGTAAAAAGAGTAAGAACAGCTATCTATGGAGGTAAAGGGGTGCCATCTATTAAAGGCAGTTAAGATGTGATTTGATAGAATTGTTTCCACTTACTCACAGTAGGTTACCCTGTCTTACCTTTCAATAACTCCTCCCTAGCTCCACACTTGTATTTATACAATTGGCCTTCTATAATAGGCCTTGCCTCACCATAAAAATCCTACCTGGTATATCAGTGACATAAATTTTCAGACTTTTAGATTTCTGGTACTGATCTTTCATGTTCTCAGTGTCCATATGTGCCCACAGCTATGTTGCACTAGGGGTGACAGTTAACAGCAGAGTTGAATTAGAACTCTGGTTGTTAGCTCTTTCGTTCTTTACTTAATTCAAAATAATTACTGGCTTTACAAATTGCACCAGAGACTGTGTGTTACCTACCTTATTATGAGTCTCTTCTTATTCCTTATTAACAAAACCCTAATTTTAGCCGGGCAGTATTGTGCCTAGTGTTTTATCTTTCCCAGGGAATAAGCGTCTCTAAACTAGTGATCCTAACTTATACTTTCTTGTTCTCTTTGGTTTCTCTATGAACACTAGTTTGTACTCAAAGTCATGCTTTCAACTTTATTTCTTTATAGTAAAAGATGTGCTCACTACTAAATTTTTCTTTATGGCAAAATGCCTTTAAGGAAAATTAATTTGGGAAAAAAAATGCCTGGCACATTATGTATTTGCTACAAATACTGATTTAACTTATAGCATTAAAAAATGAATGCTGAATAAATTTAAAAGGCAACATTTTAAGTAATTTTTAACTTGTTTCTTCTTTATATCTTTCTTTTTTTGACCTTTTTGGCCTGATAGAAAAGACAGTCAATACTCTTAAATGCTTCTAAACTTACGGCTTGACAAAACAATAAACTTAATTATAATATTTATGGTTAAATGTTTAGTTACTACAATTTACGAGAAGTGCTTTTCAAAGTAGATCATCATATATTTCAAAATAATCTTTGTCATTAATTTACTTTGAAGTCTTCTGATAGTTCTAAGAAAAATGTGATATCTCTTACTTCTGTGTTGCATTTAGATAAATAAAAATAGTGCCATTTTATATTTACCAAAATCTGTCTAGTTCAACCTTACTTTCTATTATTCTGACAATGAAAATCAAAGTAAAATAAAAAGTGACAAAGATTAAGTTCAATGTGTTCTTTATAATGTAGTAGAACAGATATCTGTAAGAAATCTATTTACCCTTCATAAAAGCAGAGTCTAGGCAGAAGTGTCCAACCTGTAGCCCAATGGCCCCATGCTGATTTTGCATAGACTTTTTTTGTTTATCTGTAGTACTGGACATCACAAAAAGCATGTATAGATCCTCCCCCCTTATTTTTGTTCATCAGCTTTTATTAGTGTTTGTCTATTTAACAAGAACAAGACAAATCTTATTCTTCCAATGAAAAAAGGGTGAACACCCCTGGTAGACTAAAAAAGCAGAGAGAGTAATCTATTTACCATATACCTTTTACAAATAGGTCTCAAAGGGGCTAAAAGAGCTGTTCATTAGAAGGTAGCCAGCTAGTACAGCATGTACTATTATTATTTTTTTGTTCCAGGAAGGCTCTCAACCACCTAACATAAAGATTTTTACAGAAGCTGGTAAGAAGTGTTTTATCAGTAGAGGCTGACAAGTAGTTGATTCTACAAATCTCTTAACACATTTGTTAATAAGTAAAATAAAACTGATAATAGATGAAGGGCTCCCCCCACCCCCGTTTCTTTTGTTATCCTATTTACTTGAATGAAGGGCTTTTCTTTTTTTTTAAAGGTAATCATTAGATTATCTTCCTTCAGTTTTGATGAATTTACTTAAATTTTAATAAGTATAACCTCTTACATCTCTCATCTCATTATGCTATACACAAAATCAATATTTTCAACAAATGTTTGCTGTTAAAAAACATAATTACTATTTTGAGCTCAGAAATAACTTGAATCTAGATGATTATAACTTATACAAAATAATAGTTTTCCACTACAGATATAACCTAGCAGAACTTATTACTAAATTTCATCTGTAAAATATAGAGCTTTGGAATACCACTAATACAATTTTTGAAATGCCGTAAGTAAAAATAGAACACATAGAACTGGTTAAGTTTTTTGATATGTTTTAAGAAAATGGCTACAGTTTTCTAAGCTGTAGCTTTGAAATACATGATGGAAAAAATATGTTTCCAAGGGAAATGTGTTATCAGGAGAAGGATTAAGAATACTATCATCCCTCGGTATTCTTGGGGGATTGATTGGTTCTAGGACTTTCTTCCCATTAATACCAAAATCTGCAGATGCTCAAGTTCCTGATATAAAATGGATAGTATTTGCGCATTACCTATATACATTCTCCTGTATAATTTAAATCACCTCTAGATTACGTATAATACTTAATATATAAGTGCCATCTTACAGTTGTTATACTATAATCTTTAGGGAATTATTACAAGAAAATGTTCTGTAAATGTTCATTATAGATGTAATTTAAAAAATTTTTTAATCTGAAGCTGATTGGCTTGACAAATGCAGAACCCACAGACGTGAAGGGGTGATTTTATTAGTGAATCTGCAAATATAGCATTTCATTTGCTGTCAAATACCCAAATAGATACATGAAGTTTGGAAAACTGTAGAAGTAACATCTAAAATCATTATGTACAATCTCTGTGCTTTTGGACAACTATAAATTCTTAGCTTTATTGGATTACAGAGCACAGAGATATTTCCTTTTAGTAGATAGGAAATGGTTTTTTACATTATATGCATAAAACAAGCAAATTTTAGAAAATACAAAACATGCATGAATATAGAAAGCAAAAAAAAAAAAAAGATCTATTATACCACTAATGAATACATCCATTATTCAAGTTTTGATATATTTTCTTCTAGATTTTTAATATGCACAGTTTAGTATTTATTCAGCTATCATACTATAGTTTGATATATAGTTTGTATAAAAGCAAATATATTGTAAACACATGATTATCACTACACAGTAAACATGTTATTATCACTGCATAGCAAATTAAATTTTATATCTACAAAATTTAGGGTGATCAAAATTATTGTATATCATTAGTTATTGTAACAAAAATATATAATCTCGATTTTCATAGAAAATTGTCATATACTGTTTCTAATTAACCATATATTTACACATATGAATTGTATAACACATGCATAGTATACAGAAATGTACATTGCTTTATAGCTATATGCATCTCTAATTATCTAAAATTTTTGAATTACTTACCTTTTAATTACTGTTATCTAGAAGTATCCTGAAATAAATCCAACTTACTAATTCTTTTTTAACTGATAAAAATGTTCTCAAAATTGCTAATATTTTCCCCTAGCATTCCGCTGAAATGTTGGCAACTTAACATATTCTGACTTTAGTAATTCATCCTATTTCCTTGATTAGAATTGATTTCAACAAGACAATATTCATTTGGAAAACACTGACTGTATTTAATAAATAGTGAATTGATGTCAAAGAACATTCTATTCTGTGTAATGAGGCTTTATAGATTAAGTCCAATTATCACTGATAAAAAACTAAAAATCTTTTATGCATTGAATAGCAATTAGCTGTCCTCTCAGAACAAAAACAACTTAACCTAAAATCATAAAGATGTCTTTGGCATAAATAACACAAAAATAAGATTGAAAAATACAAAGAATTTTAAAATAAGATTATTGCCTTCTGGCTGCATACAGTGGCTCACACCTGCAATCCCAGTGCTTCGAGGAGCTGTGCTGGGAGGATCACTTGAGGCCAGGAGTTTGAGACCAGCCTAGGCAACAGAGAGATCTCCATCTCTATGAAAAAAAAAATTGAAAAATTAGCCAGGTGGGGTGGGTACGCACTTGTGCTTGAGAGGCTAAGGTGAGAAGATCACTTCAGCTCAAGAGTTTGTCTGCAGTGAGCTATGATCACCTCACTGCACTCCAGACTGGGTGACAGAATGAGACCCTGTCTCTAAAAACAAAGCAAAACAAAACAAAAAATTGCCTCTAAAAACAAAGCAAAATAAAAAATTTGCCTTCTAATGTGTCTTGGTACTGAAAAACTGATTCAGTGTACATGGAATGTGTAATGCTGAGGTTCACTAAAATTTTAAGAATCTGTTTGATGAAAGATTTAGTCTAAGTTCTATTTTTTTAAGTTTAAAAATAATTAAAAGACTTTTTCTTTGTATTTCTATAAACCTCAATGAACACATTTTGGCATTTTAGAATGATCACTGAAGAGATGAATAGATCTGGACATAACTTCTTCCTTAAAATGTCATGAAATAGGTTATATGAAGTATGCAAAAGAATACTTTTTTAGAAACCTTCAGCTGTGGTTTTTATCTCTGCTTTGTTGGGGCTATGTGACCTTAAAAAATTCCCTTTATCTTCTGAGCTTTCCAAATAAGCCAGTTGTAGAATGAAGAAGGCATTTTCAATTTCTACAATTATCAAATTACAAGGTAAGATAGGAGAGAAAAGCCTGCCTATTCACAGAGAAAATATTAATTGCTAAAAAAAATTTCCTTCTGTACATTATAATGGGACAGAAGGGAGAAATGTTCAACCAAAGAAAATATCAACTTGAGTTGAGAAGCATTACCTTAAAGCATTTCAACTTTGCCATAATCCTATGAGGCATAAGTGTAAATATTATTGTCTCTGTTTGGCAGATAAAGAAATAGAGGGAAAAGGGGACATTATGTTGTTATCCAGAATCCTAAAACTGTTTCATGGATTAATGAGAATCTAGGTCTCATTATTCCATAACTAGGATATGCTTTCAATGGAGCATTTAAAGCAAAGAGAATAATATGCATACGCAGCTACATACAAGTAAGGAGAAAGGAAAAACGCTAAAGGAAACCTACAGGAAATGAGGTCTCCTTGGAGTGTCCTTTTTGTTGACTGGTTAAGCTTAGTGAGTGCTTACCACAAAGTTGTATGTATAGCTGTATTAATTAACTAACAAAGGCAATGACCCAAATGCCTGACCCATAAGATCAAAGGGAGCTGTGAGGATAAGTTCAGAAATGTGTATAATTTATTTAAAAACTCAATTTCTACAAAAATTAGAAATTTTACTCATTTAATTTTAAGGAACCAAAAAATTGTACCAATCTTGTGAAAATGCATCATAAAAGGGTGGTACAAATGGATAAGATCTTTCCCCCAAACCAAGGCATATTTATCCTCTTTTGAACTGACTGATAATAGCATGGTTTTCTTATTCAAATTAGATTTCTAAAAACTGTTTTTAAAAATATAAGAACTATTATTTTCCTATATTCCACAAGAACATGCAGATACTTTTCTATGTGTCTATGTATAAGCTGTAAAATTATTGATGGATTTCATAGGAAAAAAGCTACTTCAATATGAAAAAGACATCGATTGTGTCAAAGCTCCTTGTTACCAAAACATAGAAAATTGAGGGCTTAGTGAGTGCTTACCACAAAGTTATATGTATAGCTGTATGAATTAACTAACAAAGGCAATGCTTCAGAGTGTAGTGAGATTTATTTCATTTAGGTTATGTTACTACTTTTTGCTTCAAAGACTGTACTTTGTAAAAAGTGGATACCTGCGGTCCATCTCTGGCTTCATAGAAGTCACCCACTCTTATTTTTGCACTGAAGCTGAAATTGTCCCTTGAGATATCCATTATTCCATTTCTGCTGAGATACTGAAAAAATCACATATTTTTCCACTTCAGGTTTTAATAATTACAACCCAGCTTTGATGTATAGATAGCTTCAGGACACTTTTGCATACTCTATCAAGGGGCTATGGATTTTAGGAGATCAATTGGGTTAAGCATTATAGTCCCACACAAGAAATTATTTTGCATCAGAAAACTTTATCTGAGAAAGGAGTGTACTTTTTTTCACATGAGCATGCTTAATAGGCACCAAATGTATGCTATTTGGTGAAAAGTATGTACCTTTATTACTTCAGGGTACTGCCTAAGTTTCTTTCCACATGGAGCATAATATGCTACTTCTCCTTGAAGGCGCCCTCCAAAGTTCCTTATTCTTGTCTCTCTCTGCCAGCTACACATAACAGAAATGATGGTTATGACAAATATAATTTTAAAAACACTTTTAAAATGAAAAAAAAAAACTTTAAATATACACGCTCTTTAGAAAAATATGGAAAAAAACACCAAATATATTTACCATTAAAATTATTTAAGTTTTTGGCTAATTCAACTAAGAAGTTAATCAAAGACTCAATTTACAAATACACAACTCCATTAAAATTTTGAGAAATCACAACTCATAGTACTTTGGGCACTGGATATTTCAGTAACAAGGGTCAATGTGTACTGATTTTTTTTTTTTTAATCTGAAAAGCTTTATTTGAGAAGGGTAAAGTAAACCTGGCTCTCTGCTATTTTGGGGCTCACATACATCCAAGTCTGAAACCTGTCAGTTTTGATTAAATTATTTCAGCCGAACTCTGGTTGAGTACCTCAGTTTTAACCTAAGTGGTTTTTGTTGTTTAACTCTTATCTTAATAAAAACTTCCGACATCTTAACTTTTGTGCCATGTGATTTGCTCTGGGTTCTTTTCCAGCCTTGTTATGCTTGGCTGATGATCCCATCACAGCTCTGCCAGACCTCCACAAAGTAGTTAGGCTCAATTTCAGTTTTTTGACATATATTAACTTCTTTGCCCTTTGCTTTGGCTCTTTTGTTCTAATAAATACTATGAGTGGTGGAGCCCATAGCTCAGTGGGAAGGGCGCTGGCTTCCCACCAAGGAAGACTATACCAAGACTATACCTTCCCACCAAGGAAGTTCTATACCAAGACTGGCAGGTTGAAACTCACCCCAGCCCAGCTAAACAAGGACAACTGCAGCAAAAAAAAAATACCCAGGCCTTGTAGCAGGCACCTGTAGCCCCAGATACTTGGGAGGCTGAGGCAACAGAATCGCTTAAGCTCAAGAGTTTGAGGTTGCTGTGATTTGTGACATCATAGCACTCTACTGAGGGCAACATAGTAAGACTCTGTCTCAGAAAAATAAATAAATACTATGAGTATATTCACTTCTTTTATTAATAGCAGAGGATGAGAAATCAAGTATATGCAAACATATAAAGAACAGCAAAAGAGAAAAACCTCATTTTGCATACCCATATTCCAATGGAATACGCAGTTCACGTTCATCTGTTACTCTTCTTCTTTTGGAAGTACCTTTAAGAAAATTCAGCCAGTTAATATAAAAGAATAAAAGACTGGTTTCTATAGATGACAATCTTTTGATAGTTTAGAAACTTTTCTTTAAAAAATGTATTTCAATGACTTGGATTATTAGGGTGTTTTTGCAATTTATACCTTATTTTTAGATAATTTTCAACAAAACATTATGTAAGGCAGAGGGATTTGTTTGTTCTTTTGGTCCAAATGACAGATAAACTAGTCTTTCTCTCTAAAGAATATATAGCTTTGCAAAAATAATATAGTTTTATTATTAAGGAAATGGCTAGAGAAATAGGAGAGAAATAGAAGGTTCACAAAATCTATTTATAGTTATTGTCTTTGAAAATATGAGTTTTCAGATGCTGAAAATTTCAATAGCTGGCTCATACATTCAGAGACATTATAATTTCTATGTCCATATATATCCACAGTCAAAACACTAGTAGATTTTAAAAATTAACCTAAAGTACAAAAGAATAAACTTATGATTATATGTAAAACTTTACAAAGACAAAAATCAAATTTCATAAATATAAAATAATTCACCTAAAGTAAGTCAGATTATTTTGGCATTATTTCATTTGTGGCAAATGAAAGCAAAATTGCCAAGAAAAGAATAAACAAGTAAAACAACAAAATATTTTACTATACAACCTGTATTTTCTTAGTTATTAAATGAGAACAGAGAGGAGTTTGGGAATATTAAATGTAGAAACTTTTAATGAAAACCTCAAGAAGTTTATAAAAAGTCAAACAGGAAAAAAGATGTGGCATGTTAATGGAATTAAGAATACAGGATACTACTCATTAATGGAAGTGATATTGGCTATATGCTGGGCTGACAGCAATTGTATCTTAAGTAACCAAATGAGCTTCTTTTTATACAGTACAGTTGACCTTCAACAACATAGGTTTGATCTGCACGAGTCTATTTATATGCAGATTTTTTTTCTGCCTCTGCAACCCATAACAAGAGGACCAACCTTTCTTCTTCCTTACCCTACTCAAAGTGAAGATGACAAGGAAGAAGACCTTTATGATGATCCACTTGCACTTAATAAATAGTAAATACTTTCTTAAAAAAAATGTGTCATTTGACTATGACCTATAACAGGAATTAGAAATCCGTAACAGAAATATATGTGGAAAACCCTGGAATATTTTGAAACTAAATAATACAGGTCTAAATAGTCAATGGGTCAATACAGAAATCAAGATTAAATTAGAAAATAAGAAAATTCAAAACATAGCATAAT
>CAUYQV010116232.1:0-29442 GCA_963574575.1 Galagoides demidoff
ATAACTGAGAAAATGACATGAAGGCTGTGTTGATCAGTTTGATGGAAGTATTTCAGATTGCATGCGAAAACCCCACACTGTACCCCAGAAGTGCATTAATGTACATAGTTACCATTCAATAAAATTTAAAAAAAAAAAAAAGAAAGAAAATATTCCTGACTTTGACACAGATCTAAGGGAAAACATATTTTTAGAATAAAATATCATTAATACCCCTATCCAATTAAATGGCTTTGTTAGAACTGCTCCCGAGTCACTTCAGGGTTGATTCTTTCTAGAAGCGAGCCCTCCCTCTAGTTTTTGCTGTCATCCCCGGACACCCTCCTTATTATTCACGGCTGAGCAAGCAAGTCACAATTCTTCCTGGCGGGACGCTGGCGCTACCTGCACACGGTGTATGTTTAAAGTCAGATACCTGTGTGCCACTCATTACAAACTGTGCCAGAATCCCGGCCTCGCTTTCCTGTGCTGACTGCCCAGTCATGCTGTCTTGACCCAACAGTCTCCTGGTACAAGGTCTACATCCCACACTGCCAAACGGTCTGAGTTAACTTCCCTCTCCTTAAACAAACTCTCTCTCCAGCCTCCCCGGGCACCTAAACAGACACAGGATTGCAGATGAGATCATACTCTTCTCTCAACTTTTTCAAGATCTAAGTCTTCTTTCCTCCACAATTTAAAAAACTCCTTAAACTAAGAAAATCTCACAGCCTTAATATTCTAGTCCTCTACACCAAAAACAAGGCTGACTTCAGCATGGTACTCAGCAAATACGGCCTAACTGATGCAGGACTATGCTGAGAGTATAAAAATAACCAAATCAGAAATGAGGATCATCTCAGGTCTGCGTCATCCACAGCACTGACCTCTGTCTTTTCTCTTCCTTCTCCTTGTGACTTCCTTCTTCCACCAGGCCCAGCTATATTCCCACCCCTTTTTAAAATCATAGAGATCTGTCTGTCAAGGACAGAGCATGGCCCCAGAGAAGGAAGATAAAGAGTAAAAATTCCTTACACCAAAGAGACTCTCATTCAACCAAAAATAAAAAAAATAAAAAAATCTTATGTTCTATTAAAATAATACAAAACATTGTAAGGCAGGCGGAGATAGAGCAGAATAAAAGAGATAGACCCTCTTTTTTTTCTAGAGGGTCTATGTCTTCCTGGTACTCCTGAAATCATGGATACAGGTATGTGCCTTTTCAAATCCTACTAAAGTAGAAGTTCAAGAAGATTTCAAAGCAGCATGCTTAAATAAAGGTGCCACGGTAGGCTGGACTTGGTACATCTTATGTATACAGCATAGTAATGTAAACTGCTGGATTAGAGCAGAAAATATTCACTTAGGAGGAACGTGTGCAGTAGTAGGTGGCTGGGAGGACCTCGCGGCAATGAGCACTGGGCCTCGTGTACAGCTGCAACTTGACACCAACTGGTTTAACGGCAGGTTGGCTGATGGAACAGACTCAATGTTAGAAGAAAGTGGGGCTGGCCTAACTGGCCAAATGATTGATATACTGAGGGGAAATCAAATTTCCTACTGTAGGAGAGCACTGGGCTTCTCCTCCACATAATACAATGATGGTAAGCATGGTTCTGCTTCAGGAAAACCCCATGAAGCTTTAGAAGCAAGCAGCAAAGTGTCAGATGAGGCCGAGTTTAGACAAGCCCAGGAAGTACATCTAGAAGAACAAAAGATATGGTTTATCTAAAAGATGAAGCTCTCAGTTAAGAGCCAAAGGTTTGTACATCAGATGAGCAGGACACTGAAATTCTGCCCCCCAAAGCCCATTCCTTCCTTCTTTCCTCTCTTCCATAAACCCTCACTAACTACTCACTGTGATGAGGTATGTGTGCTGAGTCAGGTCCTCCTGTGAGTGAAATTGCTAAGTGTTTGTGCTATAAGATGGAGAAAAACTAGCAATAGGTGAAATAAAGAGACCAATCACTCAATAAAAATCTACTCAGAAAATCTAGAATTAACTCGGAAGACACACTTCATCTTTGCTGATGGGAAAAGGAAGTTCTACATTCAAACAGTGTTGGCAAGACAGTTTAAACATTCTCTGGGAAACCACCAAAATGCTCAATATCAGTAGCAATTCTTAAGAACCACTGAAATTGGCTAGTAAATCACTGCATCAACAAAAAACATTCAATGTATTGCTATTAGATTAAAAGATGAGATGAAAACTAGACCCAGACAAGCCCATGAACTGGGCTCAGTCTATATTTAATATATACCCAGCCACATTCCTAGAATCATTGCTCATGTACACACAAGTATTATGGCTTCTCTTCTGCCAAGATCTGCTCTTAACAAAGTTTTGATGCAGGCCAGGCGCCAGGACTCACATCTATAATCCTAGCACTCTCGGAGGCCAAGGCAGATAGATGGTGGATTGCTTGAGCTCAGGAGTTCGAGACCAGCCTGAGCAATAGTGAGATCCCATCTCTACTAAAAATAGAGAAACTGAGACAAGATGATCACTTGAGCCCAAGAGCTTGAGGTTGCTGTGAGCCATGGCATCCTACTCAGGGTGCCAGAGTGAGACTCTGTCTCAAAAAAAAAAAAAAAAAAGATTTGATGCAACCCAAAGCCACTATGACTTGTAGGCATGACAAGACTTAGTATGACCAGTAGTCTATGGGATGGAGAGGCAGTACGTTGTGGTGGAAAAGCAGGGTCTAGCCTTTTACTACGCGAGTGACTTGGCCAATCACCTGACCTCCTCGACCTCCATGTTCTACACCTGTGAACTGGGCATGGCAACTCCTATCTTTCACTAATATGATGCTTGTCTGGAATGGAAACTAAGTGTCAGCCCCTTGTTTTTTCACTGCTACTTCCTTAGTGTCCACAGAGGTGCCTGACACATAGCTGACAATAATGAATATTTGCTGAAGAAATGAAATAATGATAACACAAAATATGAAGCACGCGGCGTGGCATGCAGCAAGGCTTGTTTTTGTTTAAAAAAAGTCAGTAATGGCTCGGCACCTGTGGCTCAAGTGGCTAAGGCACTAGCCACATACACCTAAGGTGGCAGGTTCGAATCCAACCCAGGCCCGCCAAAAAACAATGACGGCTGCAACCAAAAAAATAGCCAGGCGTTCTGTCAGGCACCTGTGGTCCCAGCTACTTGGGAGGCGGAGGCAGGAGATTCACTTGAGCCTAGGAGTTGGAAGTTGCTATGAGCTGTGATGCCACAGCACTCTACCCAGGGGGACAGCTTGAGGCTCTGTCTCAAAAAAAAAAAAAATCAGTAATACATAAACTTTAATAGGAAACAAAATTATCCAATTGTATATCACAGAGGCCATGGAGTTAGCTTTTTTCTAGAAGTTTTATGTCTGCCCAGCACTCCTGATACTTCTAGAATCAAAACTGGGTCTGCAGCCAGATACTAAGAAGGTCTTGAGCTATCTCTTTACAGACTGCTTATTAGTTACAAGAAAAAAAATAGTAATTATATCATGGAGAGACAGGGTTCTACCTTGATTGAGTGATGATATTAACATCACCAGGGAGGGACTGATGGACACAGTATCCCCCACAGATGTGACACCCTAAGAAAAACACAACATTGCCTTTACAGTATCTCAAGTAAGAATGAAGAACCACAAGCTCATCGGGAAGAAACATCAGACAAACATGAAATCAGGAGCATTCTATTAAAGACACGAGAGGCATATGTTCTTTAAAATTGTGTGATCATAAAAACGAAAGAAAGGCTATGGAAATGTTCCAGAATAAAGAACGCCATAGACACCTGACAACTAAATGTAATACCTGCCACTAAAATGGATGTTACACCTAAAGAAAAGAAATGCTCTGAAGAGAATCATTAGAACGACTGACAAGTTTGGAGTATGGATGGCAGATAGTGTAGGTAAGACCATGCTTTCTATGTAAATTTATGAAGTTGATAACTGAAATTTAATATAAAATCCCTATTCTTAGAAAACGCACCCTGAAATGGTAAGGGATGATGGACAATGATGTGTGAAACTTGCCCTCAAATATTCCAGAGAAAGGACTATGAGTGTGTGGAGAGAGACAGAGAGAGAAGAGCACAGCAAATGTGGTAAGACGTCAATAGTGGGTAAAAGACTGTAGTTGTTTAAAATGTTTTATAGAAGTCTGAAATTTGTCCACAATCTTTTACACTTAAATTATTAAATTATGTTAAAATTATTTCCAAAAATGATGCTGAAAAAAAACTATGCCTGCCCAGAATCAAAAGCGATCTCAAATGCAGAGCGTGAAGAAACGGGTCCAAGGACGATCTAAAACAAAAGGCTTTCTGATGGTTCACTGTTGGGTAATTCAGTGATGTCTCCACTCCGGGAAGAGGAGGTGGAGTGATTCCGTCTAAAGACCACATCAATAGCAATAATAGCACAGTAGACCAACAGCTAACATTTAGATGCCCTGTGTTGTGAGACTTGTCTGGAATCATCTCATTTGGTCTTTACAACAGGTATTATTATGATCCCAATTTACATTAAATGATGGTTAAGTTTAGAAAGGTTAACTAATTACCCATAGTTAGCAAGTCTTTGAGATGGGACCGATACCTGACATAATTCCAAGTGGCTGAGCTTAACAGTGAAACCATACTCTCTGGGAAAATGGCTTTTCCTTTTACAGTTCTTTTTTTCCTAATCCCTTTAACACAGAGACTTAGCTAGCTAAGAGTGTGAAACTGCTTTACTGCTGTACATGTGCAGACATCTCAGGGGCACATGTACTGGTTTGCATACAATCTCAGTACCTAAATTAGCCATCCTCAACCTATTCAAAGGAATGCAATAGGTTGTAACCTATGTTTCATTCCCAAATTACCAACTCAAATCTCTCTATAACTGGGGTAACTTAATCTTTCTCTGTAACTTTCTAAGCTTATCTCGTTTTACGTTAAAACTGCTATCTCCACAGGACCCAAATCTTTATCCCACGTAAGCCACCCTTACCCCAAATACCCCTACCAGTTTTTATGATATCATAAAAACCTCCTATACATTTCTACACATTCCCAAATTGTTCTTGTCTTTCAGATCGTTTATAGCTTATTTTCACATGGTCAATTCACAGATGTCTCTTTTTTTTTTCTTTTTGAGACAGAGTCTCACTTCACTACCCTGTGTAGAGTGCCCTGGTGTCATAGTTCACAGCAATGTCAAACTCTTGGGCTCAAATAATCAAATTGCCTCTGCCTCCCAAGAAGCTGGGACTACAGGTGGCTAGTTTATCAATTTTTAGTAGAGACAGGGTCTTGCTCTTGTTCAAGCTGATCTCAAGCTCCTGAGCTCAGGATCCATTGGCCTAGTCCTCCCAGGGTGTTAGGGTTACAGGTGTGAGCCTCTACGTCTGGCCCAAAGACTTCTTTCCACATTGAATGGCCCTCCCTCGAGTTCCTAACACAGACCTGGTTCTTAAAGTGTGTCAGGTGCCATCACTTGACTCAGTGAGACTATGCAAAGTAAAAAATTAAAAAACACCAACAGATAGCCAGGCGTTGTGGCGGGCACCTATAGTCCCAGCTACTTGGGAGGCTGAGGCAGAAGAATCACCTAAGCCCAGGAGTTGGAGGTTGCTGGAGCGACTCCACTGTACTCTACCGAGGGCGAAAAAGTGAGACTCTGTCTCTACAAAAAAAAAAAAAAAACAGAAACAGCCAACTCTCATGTTTAATGGAAGGTGAGGTATGGATTGGCAGAACTAAAGAGGGTAAAAGCATGAAAAAGTTGAAAAATGTGTCTTGAACAAATATGAATATTGGTCTCACTAATAAAGATGTTTTACCACCTGTCAAGTCTTTACAGACTATGGTGGCCAGTATTCCAGTGCAGAATACTGCACAGAGCTCTGGTTAATCCAAACACAGCCTTACCTCATACTCCGGAGATGTCTCCAGCTGCATCTGACCGCTGCAGGAACAAGAAAAGGAAAGTAAAAATATGAAGTGGAATTTAAAGCATAAATACTTCAATGTAAAAAATATGTATACTTTATTATAAAAGGTAAACATACTTCAGTGCAGAATCTGGTAATTCTAAGGCTTCTACTGATCCTGTAGGGTACAGGTTTAAAACACTTCTTTCTATAACATCTGTGCTTAATCTAAAGAGTAAGAAAGAAAAGACATTAGCAAATGTGTAAAACTTTTGTTTTTATTAAATTCTATTGACCGTATTTATTTTAAAATTTTAATATATTAAAAAGTTATGTTTATCTTTAAGTGATAGATTATATCTATAATATAACCAAAAACAATTTATTGGACATAGGTTCCATCTTCTTGATGACCATAATATATTTCAAGTACCCCCAAACTTTCCTTTCCCCCCCTCAAATATTTGCTTTTAAAAATATCTATCCCTCACTCTCCTGCCTATATAACTTGGTTCACATCTTCTTGTCTCTTAGGATAAATTCTCAGAATTCATTTCAAAGACTTACTCTTTTTTTTGCAGTTTTTGGCTGGGGCTGGGTTTGAACCCACCACCTCTGGCATATGGGGCCGGCACCCTACTCCTTTGAGCCACTAAAGACTTACTTTTTTAAGACTTTTAGGATGACTTTTGGAATGGTGTTGCCAATTTACCTCCCCACCAACAGTTTATATATTATTATGATCAATTCTTCACAACCTTAAAAGGCAGGCACTTAAGCTACCCAAGTTAACTGACGCTGGAGTTAGGTTGGGAACCAATCTCTAGCTGATTCATTCATACTTCTTTCCCTCAGCCAGGCTACTTCATGATTCATGATAATTATACACACACATGCACACACATGTGCACATGCCTGCACGCACAGGCATGCACTCATTACCACGCACGCCTGTACACACACATACACACACACAGGCTTGCTCTCATCCTGTTCCCCTCTCACTAACTGCCCTGGTTTAGAATGCGGAATTCAGCTCTTTGAACATACTTTAATTAGGTGCCTATTAAGACAGTCCTTGAGCCAAACATTAGGGAGAATTAACAATGTGAAGAATCATATTTAAAAACCACCACTGCCTCCCTCTACGAATGACGTCTCAGATCCTTAACACTGCCTTTGAAGCCATGCCCGGCTGCACTCCACACCGCCTCTCAGGTGACTGGCAGTCCCAGCTGCCTCTGACTCTCAGCCCCAGGGGTGTGAAAAACTCCACTGATCATACTGAAGCTCGCCAGGGTGGACGATTCTGTTCCACCTGAGATTTTCCAAGCTGGTCCCCTTCTTTCATATCTTCGCCTGAGCTTTTCATTTATCCAGAATTCGCTTTCTCCTTGAAATTGTCAGCCACAAAAAGCCTAAGTTAACTATATCATCCTTCAGCAAGGCCTGCCCAGCCACCTCCCCGTTCCTGGCGTCAGACACTCCCTGGAGTCTATTACTTTTTACCTCCACTTCAAATCCTTGAATCAGTCACACTTATACATAACTGCTCTAGACCATCTCTAGCCACTCTACTTCAACTTCTTAAGAGCTGTGCCTTGTTCACTTTTACTCACATATCCCCCAAGGTACAGGACACCTTCCGATATTCTAAGCATTTGATTATGTCTGCAGAATTGAAATGCTTTTCAATCCCATTGCTAAAGTCTTCCAGCAATACTCAACCGGACCTGCCAGGGCCAGACCACATTGGTGGTATATTCTCACTGGCTCCCTATGATTTACTAACCACCCTCTTCATAAATCCCCAGACCTCGCTAGTTTTCCTGTGATGTGATTCTCATGTTCACCATGTTATGAGACCACATCAGTTTGCCAGGGTTAAGGTTTGGGTCTATTCCCTCCACAGATCATAGAGTTATTACCTGATACCTGATATTGCCCTACCAAAAAATATATTTTGTCCATGGGAATTCTATTACCATTAGCTAAGAAATTAAAAAATATATCCACTGCACCTAAGTGCCTATTGTTGACAAAGGCCAATTTAAATTTTAAAATTACTCTATAATCCACATCTTTAGGAAAATTTTATTTAGTTAACATATATCTGGTACCACCAGAAATAAATATAGCAGTACTTGATGTACCAACTCTTTCCTTTTTGGAAAAACTTTCTTTTTAATTTTACAAATACAGTTTAAAAACTTTAAACTTTTATCATATTTCTGCTAAGACTTATATCCAATTACAAAGGGTAGAGAAAGGGGGAACAAATCTCAATCCCTCTAAGAAGTTTGACTCTTTTACTTTTGGATCTTGGAAAAACAGACGATTTAAAATGGCTTGTCTTTATCAGTGTTTAGACTAAGCCCAAACTGTCTGTATCACTACTTTAGAAATGGAGACAATTTACCCAGCGCTGACACCTGGAGCCCGGACCAAAGTAAGACATGCGTACCCATTGGGGTCCTGCAACAGATCTGCTGCCCTCAGCTGCTCCATCATAACCATATCCATGTCCTGGTCTCTGGATGAACTTACTCTGTAACACGAAACCGAGCATGAGAAGAAAAATGACACTGAACATGAATATCATCTAGGTCCCTAAGAGCAAACTTACAAAAATCCCTCTATCATATAAAAATGATTGTGACAAGTTGAACATCATAATGAAGACGTGTCTGAGCCCGTCAGGGTGGGAATGACCCTGGGTGAGGGAAGGAAGCCCAGCTCTGCTGCAAAGTCCCTCACTCAAGACATCAGCACCCCAGGGTCCCCTACTCCTGTACACAATCAGGACATGGATGAGGCAGGCCTCCCAGTGCACCTTCCTGAGCTCTAGTGGGCTTCACAGAGGGGCTCAGCTGGCTGGTTTGCACTATTTCCAGGCCTTCCAACTCCAATTCTACCAGTGTGGCTTAGTTGTATTACTTTCATACAGTTCAGGGCTTCAATGTGGGGCAGTAGTTCTTAGCCCAAGTTCTGTATCAGTGATTTTCAACCAATCAGTGTGCCGGGAAAGGATCTTAGGGGTGCTGCAAAAAAAATTTTTTCTTTTGGCTGGGGCTGGGTTTGAACCTGCCCCCTCCGGCACATCGCCGGCGCTCTACTCCTTTGAGCCACAGGCACCACCGTTTACTCCCTTTTTTGATCAACATAATTTAAGTGTGCCACTGAAGTTTAACCATAGGTTCGAGTGAGCAGGAGATAAAAAAGGTTGAAAAACACTGCTCTTGATGCACCAAAATCATCTGTGGAGCTTAAAAAACATGGCAGTCTTGATACTTTCAAGTGGGTCTCACAGGGGTGGGGTATTTTAGAAAGCTGTACAGATGAGCCTTATTTATAGCCAGCGCTGAGAACAACAGATACAAAATTGAGAATAGAATTTCCAAAGCTTTATATAGTTTCAAAACAACTATCTCTTTCAATGTGATTCTATGATTGCTCTAGGCCTCCTTGGCTTCCCGGTACACAGTCCAGCAGAAGTAATGCCCTTTTGTGCTTGAGTGTGATACTGTTATGTTACAGGATTACACACACAAATAATGCCCCCTGTTTATGAGCTGGTAATCTAAATCAATTTTTTTTTTTTTTGAGACAGAATCTCACTTTGTCACTTTCAATAGAATGCCATGGCATCATAGCTCACAGCAACCTCATATTCCTGGGCTTAAGAGATTCTCTTGCCTCAGTCTCCTGAGTAGCTGGGACCATCGGTGCCCACCACGTTACCCAGCTATTTTAGAGACAGGGTATTGCTCTTTCTCAGGCTGGTCTTGAACTCCTGAGCTCAAGAGATCCACCCTCCTTGGCCTCCCAGAGTGCTAGGATTACAGGTGTGAATTACAAAATCATAAGCATGTAATTTCCGTAAAACAATAACACACGAGCACAAAAGGGCACTACTTCTGCTGGACCCTATATATCCAACAGTAGCTGGTAATACAGGCAGTGATTGGAGAGGAACTTTCAGTGTTTTTAAAGGGCAAGAAAGATTTGATCACAGTAAGCTCTTCCTCCTACAGAATACAAGCCAATAACTTTCCATAAGTAAATGTTTAACAATGTGATAAATACTCACTAAAGGAAAAAGCCCAGCAAGGTATGATGGAAAATCAGTTACCTACATCTTAGATCATGAAAAACAAAATCCTGGGAACCAAAAATTTACACCATGCTACATAGTGCAAACTCAATTCGCCTGAAATGGTTCACTGTCTGATAAGATCACTCATCCTTTCCCCCCAATAATCTTGCCCATAAATCTTTATATACAATAGAGAAGAAAGAATATCCATCTGGTTTGAGATGTTTTGAGTTCAAATGCTGACCCTCTGTGACTCTGGGGCAAGAGAATCAAACTGTGTGCCTCAGTTTTGTCATCTGTGAAATGGGGGGCATCAACAGAATTTATCTCTTAGGATTATTATAAATATGAAAGGAACTATAGACTGTGAGGTACTTAGGACAGTGCCTGGTGCATGGTATTTAATAAATGTTAGCCGTGACAATTAATTAGACTTGGGACCAGGACATAAGATATATATATATATAGAGAGAGAGAGTTTTCTTAGCTCTTGAAGGAGAAGATTGTACAAAAACTGACAGTAAGTCCAATGGTTGGCTTCTTCAAGCAAATGGGAGGAAAGGGGAATCTCAAATCTAGAAATTCTAGCCAAGTTCTCTGAATCACATTTCTACCCACGGCCTGCTATTGGATAAAGCCAAGGCCCACCAGGAAGTCTTGCACTGTGCTGTCCAGTCCAGCGACAGTAAACACCAGACAGAGACAAAGTGGCAACTTCTTATCATCAGCTAAGAATATCAACTAGCCCACAGAAAACACAATCATAATTCTATCATGAGAAGCTGCCAGTCTGCCTGAAAAGTGGACTTTACAGGGATGGGGGCTCATAACCAGGCCCTGCACTCACGTGCCCTCGGCTTGCCAGTGAGCGTCCTCTTCTATCCGTAACAGTTCTTCACAGTTGTCCGTCCTCGCCTGTGGACAGAACACATAGGTTTCCTGAGATCCTCTGGCTACTGAGTAGCCAGGAGTCCAAACCTGTCCCGGGGCACGTTCATGACAGTGTTATTCACAGCAGCCAAATGTCCATCCATGAATGAGTGTGTAAATAAAATGCAGAACGTTCACACAATAGAATACTCCTCAGCCTTAAATAGAAGGGCATTCTCATGTCTGCTGTGCACATGGGTAAACCTCAAGGGCACTGTGCTAAGTGGAATAAGCCATTCACAAAAAGACAAATGCTGTGTGATTCCACTCATGTGAGGTGCTTAGAGTAATCAAATTCATCAAGACAGAGGGTAGAATGGTCACTGCCGGGTGTTGGTGAGACAGGCAGTGGGGGGTCGCTGAATGGTACAGAGTTTCAGTTTTGCAAGATAAGAATAATTCTGGAGATTGTTTGCACAACAATATAAATGTACTTAACACAGGCTGAACTGCACTCTTAAAAATGGCTAAGAAGGTATATTTCATGTAATATGTACTTTTCCACAATTAAGCAGATTAAAACAAAACAAAACAACCTGGCATCTGGACAACAGCAGAAATTCTAATTTATTGGCAAAAATTTAAAGTGTAGCTGGGTTCCCGATTGCCCTCCTAGGACCTCCTTGTGCTGACAGATCCACCCCCGGAGCTTGCGAGTCACGCGTGAATGTGTATTCTAGTGCGTGTGAGAGGAGAGACGTGTGTGTGAGTGCGTGTGCATGTGGTGAGTTGCTGGGGAAAAGTATAAAGAACTTAACAGAAAGATGCCTCAAATTGCATCTAACAGCTTTTACGTGTTTTATCTTCTTGAAGGTGATGCCCAGAGAAGTCAGTACAGGCTGCATCCAGCCACTGTGACACCAGCCTCCAAAAATAAGGACGAGCACTTAGCTCCCACTCTTGGCTTCAACATAGCAACCCAGAGATCATCTCACAAGCCTCAGTGAATCTGAATGTTGCCAAAACAATAATCCTCACGATTCCCAGGATGCCACAACCTGAACCAAAGGGGCTGGTACAAACATACCACGGCAGCACCTAATCATGCCGTGAAGTGGAAACCTAACCAGATGCTGCAGTGAGGGGCTTCTCTCCTCCCTCTGCTGCTGTAACAAAGGTTTGCCTGACAACCTAGAGATTCGCCTGCCTCTTCAACGCCTCAGGGCAACCGCAACAGTTAAGGACTAAGCATCCTCAGACTGAGTTTGTCAAAAGGGGAAGCTATCCTTTCCGGATTTCATTTATGTATTTATTTACTTGTATTTATTTGTTTTTGAAACACAGTCTCACTTTGTTACCCTAGTGTAGAGTGCTATGGTGCCACAGCTCACAGCAACATCAAATTCCTTGGCTCAAGGCAGGCTCTTGCCCTCAGCCTCCTAAGTAGCAGGGACTACAGGCACCTGCCATAACCCCCAGCTATTTTTAAAGATGGAGTCTTGCTCTTGCTCAGGCTGGTCTTGAATTCCTGAGCTCAAGCAATCCACCTGGCTCAGCCTCTCAGTGTGCTGGGATTACAGGCGTGAGCCACTGTGCCTGGCTCATTGCCAGATTTTAAAAGTCTCTATTTTTCTCTTTACACTGAGGGATATATTCCCAAGAAAAGCATTCCCCTAGGACATAATGAAAAGAATGTGAATCTCTGTTCATTTTAGCTATTACTGTGTAGTAATGGTAATTCTAATGAGTTTGATAACTTGTATGGTGCACTAAGTGGTGGAAGCCAAGCAATTTCTGAATGCAAAAGAAAATCATCTATACAAACAGACAAATGGAGAGGTATGCATGGCGGGGGCTAGCTCCTCCATCAGAAAATAGACACATCAAGCTTTGAGATGTTCTGAAAATGAGGGCAGAAGTTACAGCAAGTTGGATATCGAAAGTGATGGACTGGTAACCTTGAACTTAGAAATTCTAAGTTGCCAAACCAAAGAAAGGAGTAAAACAGTTAATTGATCCTCAAAACCTGCCTTGTAGTTCATAAATTCTGAATGGAGACCATCTGCTCCATCGGTAAACTGGTCTCTTTCTTCTCCTGAGTTGCCGTTGTCACCCAACAGGGAAGGCTTTAGTTGAAATTCCTGATGAAATTCCCCTATTAGGAAAACAGAGAGAGAGGTAAAGGCATGATTTCATGAAAAGAAGACCAAGCACAGATGAACCTCCAATATGTCATCTAATTATTTCAATCTGCTCCCTTCCCTGTTAAGAAAGTATACAAATGACCCATGTTTTCTTTTCCCTGCAGGATGTGATAAAAAGATAACAGCAAAAAGCCAGAAAGGACCAAACGGAACTTAAAATGTCAAGGCCTCTTTATGGCTTAGTTCCTCAGGAAAAAATGAGATCCCATCTTTTTTAAGGGATCAAGAAGAGAAAATATAAAAGATGGTTTTCACGCTCTCAATAATATGTGTAAGTATTTCAAACGCAAAATTTAACAATGATTTGTTGAGCAGCTACTAAATGGGTAGATACTATGCTAACCATTTTAGGAATTAAAAAAAAAAAATCAGTCAAATCTGACTCCTGACCTTCCTTAAGGAGCAAATAATCTCAAGGAAGCTTGTGGGAGGGAACTAGACAAGAGGCCCAAATCATAACAAAGGAAAAGACTAGAAGAAAGATTGCGTTAAGGTGAGAGCAGACTTGGACCCCCTGCATCCACCTAGAATATGTTCAGAAGATGTGGGAAAGGCAACAGAACCCCCCCGGGGGAACTCTTCCGGCTGATCTGCAGACTACAAAGGACCCAGCAGGGCCACCCTTTAAGTCAGTGGTTCTCACCCTTCCTAATGCTGCAATGTATTTCATTGTTACGGAGGGGTCGTGAGGCGCAGGTTGAGAACAGCTGCTTTAAGCGTTCCAGGCCAACAGACACCCTATGTCTACCCCTGCCCTGTAACAAATTATGTAATTCTTTTATTTAAAAATTTTGCCTAAAATACTACCTCCTAGACAAGCATAATGTTACATGGTTTATCTGAATTAATACAGTGGTAGTTATATTTATATATAACATATATACCGCTGTATTTTTGGACAATGGATGGTTCCGATCATAACCTCAGGTAAACAGAAATCTTAAGTTTAAATGCTAAACTTAAAAACCTAAATGTAAGAAGTGAAATCAAACACTAAAGTTTAAGTGGATTCAGACAGCTCTCTCATCCCTAATAAAAGCATATTCAAACTACTAGGGAGATAATTAGTGTATTGATCTAGGTCTAAATTACATTCGTACATAGACGAATTAGTCCATGCCACCAATTAGTAAGCACTAAATTGTAGTATTTTCTTTCAAAGTCATTGAGCAAACAGGAGCAATCAAAATATTGGCTTAATGTATTCTGATGAGATATTTTCAATAAGATATGGAATATATTACAAGGATTTTGAAGGTGCCCAAGAGTGTTTAGTGATCATTTAATGTTTATTAAAGAGTCACAGACTATTATAGCTAAAAGGACCTTTGAGATTATCTAACCTAAGCACCTCACATGCAAGTGAGGGGATCAAGGTTAAATTACTTGTCCAAAGTAGCTTCCTGACACACACCTCAGCTACGTGTTCTACCCTCACACAGACTGAGATGTGGCCATGAATTTGGTCTGGCTTGCAAACAATAGGTATTCCTTCTAGGCACAGCCCGAAAAGTCCTCACATAAGCAAACCTCGAAGTTCTTCTTCCTCTTTTGGCTTAAAACAGATGGACACAGAAACATGGGAAGTCCTAAGGTAAAGATGAAAGGAGCCGGGGTCCTTGATTCAACAATTGGAGGAAACTTGCCTGCCAATCAATCACTAACTCCCATTTGTACTTAATTTGGACTTGCGTTAAGCCACTGAGATTTGGGGATTTTATGTGTTGTAACAGCTAAAGTTTTCCTAACTAATGTATCTACCATATCAGAATTTTTTCCAAGCAAGAATTCTCTAAATTGAATGAATTTAGAGAATTTTCTTTAAATCTTCAAAATGAGAATAGCTCTACTACTTACTGTAGTAAGTGGTACTGGCTGTACAACCAATAGCAAGTTACTTAACACTCTCTGAGCCCCATTTTCTCTCCTACGAATGGAGATGATCAGAGTATCCACCTCAGAGTTTTGAATTGTAAATGAGATCACTTTCCCAGAAGATCACAGTGTCTGGTACATAGGAAATGTTCTGTAAACATGAACTGTCATCTCTGTCGTATCTGTGCACGTGTTATTTTAAACATAACTTTGAAACTGAAAAACAAGCACTTTCTCCACCCTTTTCATTCTCGGACCTTTCACCGGGCTAAGGCGATGGCACGGGTCCTCCTTGGTGATCTGCTCTTCTTCCACGATGTTGGACATTGGAGCATTGAGGCTAACCGTGTCTTCATCAGAGGGCTAAAACGAGACAGTGCACCGTTTCATTCACTGACAATTTCACTTCCGCAAGTGCAAAACAGCAAAACTGACCCATGGCGTTTGAAGTCAGGACACTGGCTGCTCTTGGGGTGCAGGTGAAGCTTTCTAGGGTGCCAGTAAAGTTCTGTTGTTTGAACTGGAGTTAGTGATATGGGTGTGTCCGCTTTGTGGAGCTAACACTTCTGCACTTCTCTGTACATATGTTTTCAGGTGAAATCTTGTCAGGTACTTATCTTTTTCTAACCTAAGCGGCATAGTCGGGGCATAAAAGGGCTGTGTAATGCCTGCCGTAACAAGAGAATAATGATGAATATTCTATCACGTTAGCACTAAGTCAAGTCAATCGTTAAACGGTAACGGTATTCTGAGATCTGACAACAAAGCTGTTTATCAAGACTGCATTAAAGTATCACGTGGCTATTTTGTGGCTAGACACAAAAGCAGAGAGTGAGCCTCTGTGACAATGCCTTGTTTACTCACAGTGCATCTCACACGTGACATTAAGCTTCTGCTTATTTCTCCGCTTTAGGCTGAGGAAGCTGCATCAATGACATGAAAGTGCTAAATAACTAGCAGTTAAAAGGAATGTGTTCTGTGCAATTTTCAGAATAAAGCTTCAGTTTAATAATGGGACACTGTTCTGCCTGTGGGGTCTCTTCCACCCTAACTGATGAAGTTTTTCAGGAAATCTATAGTTCTGTCACAAATGAAATATGGGCCCCTCATTAATTTTCCCTGTGTCTCTATTTTCCTGTTTGCTATTTAATGAACAGCTTTCCAACTCTCAAGGATCAGGAAACTCCACAGAACACATTATCAGGTGGTTGTGGCTTGCTCCTGAATTGTTGAGGCTATGACTTGGCCGAGTTTGTCCTGGTTTACTTTTAGACACATGCACAAATTGTTTAGAAATAGATAGAAGAAAACAAACAAAAAAGAAATAGATAGAAGACAAGCCTGCATTTCATTCATTTAATAAATATTCACAGAGCCTCACACTTTCTTGCTTGTTTATCTTGAGAGAAACGCACTCTTAATTTCTTAGTGGCAAATGCTAGATCACTCCGACAAGGGCAGCAGCCAAAGAAAGAGAAGGAGGCGTGCTCCCTGAACCCCACCTCTTTGCCGAAGTCAAAGCAGAAAGCTACCGAAGGTCATTCACAATCTTTATCCTTCCAAAAAAGCAAATCTCTTGGAGGCATTCTTAGGTTACCTGAGCTTATAACGTGAGATGGGAAAAGGTCAACAGGAAGATGCCTGAGTTTGATTCTGTTGAGTCTAATCTTTTCTATTCTCCCTTCTCCTTCCGTCCATCTCTCATCTTAAACATTTAGCAAAATTCCAAGATATGCATCTAATTAAAAGGGAGAGGATAAATCCTTGGGCTCCTTTGAGAACGATATTAGCATCCTGCTTATACCAAGTAAGAACAAAGGGATAATGAAGTTCTTTGTATAATGTTTTATTAATGAACTCAATTAGTCTTAGGAGAGAGAGAAAGGATAAAGCAGAGTCTGTTTTAATTTAATAGAATATATGCTTAGTGTGAGTAATTTCGGAATCAATGGTCCATTTGAGGGGACTTAAAGAGTTTTAATAAAGCTGAAGAAGATGAATTTAAATACAACTTATAAAGAAACGTGTTTGGTAGCCCCCCAGCTCTGACTCCCACTGAACCATGGTAAACTATTCATGTGGCGTCTTAGGCGTCATATTTTTCTATTGACAGTGGCCTTTTTTCTGCCCACTAACTTGTCTTCCTTTCAAAATGTTCTATATTCGAAAGATTTTAAGGAATCCTATTATGTTGACTATTTTTTGAATACACCGCTTTATAAAGTATTTTTTATAAAACAAATTCAAATTAGCTACCAAATGATCTCCAAAGACCCAAGGAGAACTGGGAAAAGGCTTTTCCCTGGAGTCACCCATGGTAAAAGTATGAGCTCCTTAGATTGGGGTAACTGGCCTATTAACAACTTCAACTTAAATGTTCCAAAACTCAGTAACTACAAAAACTTAGTAACTTCCCTCAAAAAGGGAAGAATACCTGATACCTCCCTTACCACAGCTTTTCAGTTTTCTGGGTCAAGAAGCTCCACTTCATGGAATATTAGGGCAAAATTTGGGGGAAACCAACAGCCTTGGATGTGAGATAATCAATGTGCTAACACAGAGTTATTTATAACCACTATAGGAAGCTCTAGTGTGCCATCCCTCTTCGTTTACAAACAACCAACTTTTATCCAATTATCTGAACAGAACACAAGCTAAGAGTTTCAGGAACACAACTATTATTATAAAACCTATAGGAACAGATAAACGCACATCTTATGCATAAAGAGCTAAAATGTTAAGTACGCTTGATTTCTTAGCATTTATGCACCCAAATTAATAACTTTTTCCTAAATTTCCCCCTCACTTAAAACCTCACATATTCATAAAAGTACTTCAGGGGTACTTGCACATTAGTCATTTCGTAATATTTATAAAGCATTCAGGAATATTCTAGATAATGTATGGGAGTCAGACAGGAAGAAGATAGTTACTATTAAGGTATTTACAAAATATTAATGGTGCAGAATAAGTTAACAACAGCGAATATTTACAGAATACTTAGAAGATTTCAAATAGCTTTCACAAACATGATCACGTACTCTCAAGATGCCTCAATGCCATTTACTAGAAAGAACGCCAATGAACAGAGAGATATATTTGGAAACACAATAGAAAAGAAATCTGGTCACTAACTTTACCTCAGTGGCAGATAATCTTTTATCTCCATTATCACTTCCAACTCCCGAATCAGAATCCTTCTTGCTGGGATAGATGTCATCAATATTGAATCCATTTAGAAAAAATTAAAGTCACAAAGTTCACACACACCAAGATAGAACAGTTTACATCCTAATAATGACTTTGCTCTACAAAGTTTTATTACTATTATAAGGCAACAAATCAGTTCAGTACAACTAATGAAAATCAGACACTTGCAGTGTCTAAATATAGTACATGATAAATTCTTTATGTTCAAGGTTTCATGAATTTACACTCTAATCAAGTGGCCTGCTCATAGACCTCAAGTTGAGGTCTTTGAAACAGTTACAAGTTTTTCTTTTTTTAATGATTCCAGCATATAAAAAAGCAATAAGCCACAGAATTGCCTTTTCCTCTTATGTTATGAAACACTACCTTCAATAATTCTGTAAAATTTCGACCAGTGATTAAGTATATTTGATAGGATCTTTTCAAAGATAAAATAACAGATACATATTTAAGCATTATATACAAGTAATATTAGGGCAGTCTGAAATTGTAAGTTGCCTTGTTTAGCAAAAGGGAAGGAAAAGATTCTTCCAGTAAAGAATTCTCCAAAGGACTTGTATTTCTACAAGTGTGTTTGGTGTGGGGATTTTGTCTTCTGGAAGCTCAAGGCTTAATTTATGCCACCAGAGCCTAAAGACTTATGAAAGGGCTCTAACACTTCCATCTGAAACAGAAAGTAGCAAAAAGCTACACACACATTTTTAAAAGACAATTAAAAAATAAAGCCTAGGGTGGAGGCTGTTGCTCAAGGAGTAGGGCACAGGCCCTGTATGCCAGAGGTGGTGGGTTCAAACTCAGCCCGGCAAAAAAAAAAATAAATAAATAAAATAAAGCCTATAGTTTTTCTTAACAATGTTCTGGAGATATATTCAAAATTAGTAATTATTTAAAGGATATATCTGAGTTTGATACAGTTCTAAGTTAAAAAAAGAACCCATATTTACATTACAGAATTTATTTATAAGTATATATATATGTACACAGAAAAGATTGATTATTGATTAGGAGATGGCAGGGGAGATTAGAAATGTCAAAAATGTTCTCAACAACATCAATTTTCTCTTTCTTATTTCAATAGTTTCTCAAACTCTGAGTTACAAATTTAAACTGGTTGACTGAAGTAAATACATTTTTGAAGCTAGTTACCTGAAGGGCCCTGGCCTAAGCAAATTCTAAGTAGGGGCACTGAGCAAAGGCACTGACTCACCTGTCTTCCACCTGCTGATGTAAATGTGGCCTCTCCATGGTGTGGAGATAAAGGGAGTCAGTTGTCTTAATCTGGCATGCTTGGATACTCAGATACTTAAAAATGTGCACTTTGCCCTTTGTGCAAATCTGTGAAGAAATTAATAATACGTATTTCATTTTTAATGAGAAAACAAAATGTAAATATGAGATCCTGACTCAGTATATTTCAACTTCCATAATTTCATTTTTAGTAACATCCTAATGAGGCACACTAAATTTGATCTCTCTAAAACATATAAGGGAAATCATTTCCTCCAAATTCTACCTTTTTTTTTTTTTTTTTTTTGGTGAGATAGTCTCATTTTGTCACCCTTGGTAGAGCACCATAGCATCATAGCTCAGAGCAACCTCAATCTCTTTGGTTCAAGTTATACTCTTGCCTTAGCCTTCCCAAGTAACTGGGGTTACAAGCACCTGCCACAACCTCCCAGCTATTTTTAGAGATGGGGTCTCACTCTTCCTCAGGCTGATCTCAAATGCCTAAGCTCAGGCCATCCAGCCACTTCAGCCTCCCAGGATGCTAGGATTGCAGGTGTGAGCCACTGCGGCTGGCCCCAAATTCTATTTTAAATAGAAAATCATACTCAAGGAATTTCCAATTTTTCTTGAATTAAACTATAACATTCTAACAGAAATGTATGCAAGTATACTTAGTAGAAAAAGTATAAAAGTCAGATAACTGACTCTACAATATTCTAATTCCAAAAAAATGGCAATAGCACAATTATTTTCAAACCTGTAAGAAAGTAATTGAGAGCTTAAAAATAATTGTTGATTTAAGAAGTTATTAAATTATTTTTTAAAAGAAAATAAATATGAAATTAAAAGAAAAGAAACCTTAAAATCCCTAGTCATCTGAAAGCATAGGTACTTCATTTTGTTCTCATAGAGTTTAAGTACTTGATCTTTAGCTCTACTGCTAAATAATCAATAATTATATTTCAAGATGTTTAAACTCCACTTTCCAGGTAACACTCCAACAAGGAATGCATTACTCCTTTTGTAAGCCATATACCCAATGAGAAAGTTTCCAGAAAAATAAGAAATAAGGCTGGGCCAATGGCCCATGTCTATAAACCCAGTACTTTGGGAGGGTAAGGCAGGAAAATTGCTTGAGGCCAGGAGTTTGAGACCTATCTTGGCAACATAGTGAGATTGCCATCTCTTAAAAAAAAATCCCCCCCCACACACAAAAAAGAAAGAAAGAAAATTAGCCAGGCATGGTGGTACATGCCTGTAGTCTCACCTGCTCTGGGAGGCTGAGGCAGATTATCTGAGCCTAGGAGCCCAAGACCATCCTGGGCAACATACTAAGACCCCATTGCTACAATAAATAGATAGATAGATAGATAGATAGATAGATAGATAGATAGATAGATAGATAGATAAACTGGGCATGGTGAGACAGGTCTGTAGTCCCAGCTGTTCGAGAAGGTGGAGGTGGGAGAATCGCTTTAGCCCAAGAGTTTGAGGCTGCAGAGAGCTAGGATTGTGCCACTGCACTTCAGCCTGGACAACAGAACAAGACCCTGTCTCTACAAAACAAAGAAAAAGGAGAGAGAGAAATAATCAGACACATAATCTGGAGTTGACAAGATCAGAATAGTGGCCAAACGCTGATTTGATTTGGCAGAAGACAATTTACTGTAGTCAGAGTCACCAGAGGCTGCATCCTCTGAAAGACTGTGACTGCTTATGATCGTGTCTCCTACCATCTTAATTCAGCAGAGAATCCAAAAATTGGCCTTGAGGAGAGCCAGCTGGGTGCTACTGACAGCACGTCCCGGGCCAATGGCTTTCCTGCCAGGCCCCTCACCTGTGCCGGAGGAGACTGCAGGGGGTTGTTCTCCAGCAGGAGCACTTGCAGCTGCTTCATCTCCCGAAAACAAATCGGAATCACCAGCACTTTGTTGCAGGAAAAGTCAAACTTTACCAACGGAAGGTCTACCAATTCTAAAATGAGAGAAAAAAAAGAAAGAAGGAAAAAAAAACCTTAGACAGCAACAAGATTAAAATAGCTACATGCACAAATTCGTTTTGTGCTTATCAGGAAAAGTATCACTGAGAATGATCAAAAGAAGTTGTACATCAGGAATACCTGGTATGTGTATACATCTTACTAAAGGGGGGAGTATCTTTCACGGGAGCCCCCCGATTTTAAACTGCTGTTAGTTTTCATAAGAGTTGGAAATACTTGACATTTATAATATCTGTTGTATAAAAAGCCTTTTTTTCCAGCAAAAGAATCACATAAGGCACCATCACACAGGACATGTTTCTGTTTTAACTTCCAACTGTTTCCCAGTGGCACTTGCTAGCACATGAATGGTATGCTAATTACAGAATATTCTTATCTATTCAACGTATTTGAACTGGGATTATCCCAGAACTAGTTACTATAAATATGTCCATAATTTTTTCAACTGCCCTTAAAATAAATGTTATCTAATTCAGAATTTTCCGATAGGCCCCGTCATTCTGGTTTGATGAGGCTTTATTGTACTGCTTTACAAAGTCTTCTGTAGCTCCACTAACAAGACAGAACATTATATTTAGCTTAAAATCCCCACCCAGTGGCACAGTAAACACTCAGTAATTTCAAGCATTCAAACCAACATTGGCAGCTGCTAGACATAAAGTCAAATGTATTCCATACAGCAGAGAGAGCATGAGCCACACTGCAGATACGGGGTGAGGCCGGCAAGCCACTGAGATGTCTGTGCAAGGCTACAGAGGGTTCATTTCAGAACGAGGCCTCCGAATTCTTGTTGTGGGGCCTGTTAACAGATGAATTCCGGTGTTTTGGAATACTCAAGGAATTCCAAAGGGAAGAACGGCAAGAATTAGATAAAGAAGAGGAAATGAAGGCAGGGATCTGGAGTGAGAATTACCCACTATTTCTCTTCTCCCTCTACACTGCCCTGGAGTTTTCACTTTACTCAGTTACACAACTTCAAATTACACCAAGAAAGAGTCTCCTAGTAACCAGCATCTCTTCTCAGAATCAAGGCACTCCAGGGTTGCCAGGGACTTTCCTTCCTTCATTCCTTAGGGGATTACTTTGTCCTAAAGAAAGAAGTAATGGAATGCAATTCTTTCTAGAAAGGAGGCAGAAGAGCCTCTAATTCTGCAGGTCCCAAGGTCAGGTTCGTAAGTGAGCTGTGTAAGAGAAACTCAGGAAGTGGGGGGTTTTATTGTTTGTCTGTTTGTGTTTGTTTTTGAGACAAAGTCTCACTTTGTTGCCCTCTGTAGAGTATAGTCACATCACAGCTCATAGCAACCTCCAACTCTTGGGCTCAAGAGATTCTCAGCCTCCCAGGTAGCTGGGACAGTCACCCACCACAACACCTGGCTATTTTTACAGATGAGGTCTCCCTCTGGCTCAGGCTGGTCTTGAACCTGGGAGCTCAGGCAATCTACCCGCCTCAGTCTCCCAGATTGCTAAGATTACAGGCATAGGCCACCACACCCAGCCTAGTTAGTATATTTTTAAAAGAATACAGATGCCAGGGTCTGAAGCCAAGATGAATTTTTTTTGAGGGGGAGTGACAGCATGTATTTTTTTCTTTTTTTATTGCTAGGGATTCATTGAGGGTACAAGAAGCCAGGTTACACTGATTGCATTTCTTACAGGAAGACAAATTTTTAAAATCGGCCTGAGTTGTTCATTGCTCAAACCCAGCTTGCTTCCCTCCTGACAAGATGAGCAATTTGCCTTGGGCCACTCTAGTCCCAGAGGACAGTGGATCATGAAAGTGAAAGGATACAAACAGTGAGATCCCCTCCCCCTCACTGTTTCTAAAACAGCTAAGCATTAGGGGAGTCCCTGCTACCTGTAATACCTCTGTGTTACAGCCCCCAGGGACAGGGATACTAACCCCTCTCCCCTGAGATTGACTTCACTCATTGAAGTTAGGTTGGCTAATCAGCAGCAGAATTTAACTGGACTCTGGATCTTCAGCAATTCCTTGCCACTTAAAAATGAAGACTCCTAAGTAAGACTAGAGGGCTAAGTTCATGGAAGCCATAGCAGGCGGGAACTCACAGGTAAGTAAAATACAGAATGGTTTTATAATGACTCCTTCCTTTCCTTCTAGTTCCAGTCTGGAACACAGTCACCATTGTAATTTAGGAAAACATGAACTGGAGGGTTTCACAATAAAATGATAATCCTGCCCCCAAACGCTCAAAAGAAATGAAGCAGAAAAAGACAGTAAGAAAACCACAAGAGAAAAAAGATCAAATCCCACTTCTCTGTCTCCACTGCAAAGAGAAGCAATGAATGGCTATTTTAAGTTTCTCTTCATCCTGGTCTCAGAAAGAACAAACTATCGTCTCCTCATTGCAGTTGTAGGATTAAACCACCACAAAATTGGGATGGGTAACTGGCCCACAAACTTTTGTTTTCCTTCTTTCAAATTAAAAACATACCAGGAGGCTTACCCCAAAAGGTAAAGCACATAAGTAAATAGAGGAAGTCTTTAAATTTACTGCCTGAAAGCACTATCAATGCTCTTTTGTAAAAAAAGTAAAGCCAAAAGAAACTTAATATTCAGGAAATGATGATGATGATGATTTTAGAGACAGGCTCTCACTCTGTCACCCAGACTGGAGTGCACTGTCACAAACATAGCTCAGTGCAACCTCAGACTCCTGAGCTCAAGTGATCCTCTTGCTTCAGCCTCCTGCTTGGGCTACAGGTGCACACCACTACGCCTGGCTAATTTTTCTAATTTGTATAGAGGCAGAGAGTCCCTTCTTGCCCAGGCTGGTCTTTCTTGGACTTGCTGGCCTCAAGCAATCCTCTTGCCTCTGCCTCCCGAAGTACTGGAATTACAGGTGTGACCCACCCCACCCGGCCCTCAGGAAATTGCTTTAAAAAAAGATTTTACAGTAAACTTTTAGCTTAGAGTGTATTTTAAAATAACAAAACTGAGAAAACCTAATTATGGCAAGTATAGCAATTTGTAATTGATCTTTTTAGGGCAAGGACTGCTTTTAGGGTAAGAAGATAAGGAGTGGTGGAAGAAACCACCACTTAGATTCTTAGATTTTGCAGGTACACTTTCCACGTTTCTAAACTATTAAGTCAGCTGTACGATGATTAATGAGAGTTCAATGATCTGTGATGTTTTTGCAATGATTAACATGGGAGCTTAAATAGAAATGAAATTTTCTTTAGTGCATAAAAGGTTATATGCCTATAAATGTGCTGTTCTGAGTTTTCCTTTTGCATGTCCTGAAATCAAGAAAAACACTTTAAAAAATGTTTCATACATTCGCAATGTTTTATACATTCAAAAAATGGGATTGCGCAAGAATGAAACAAAAAATCAATATTTCTATACCAAGTCAGCTCAAGGAATAGAGGACAAAATTCTGACCCTTGCTCGGCGCCTGTGACTCAATCGGCTAAGGCGCCAGCCACGTACACCCAAGGTGGCGGGTTCGAATCCCCAGCCCGGGCCCGCCAAACAATGACAGCTGCAACCAAAAAATGGCCGGGCGTTGTGGCGGGCGCCTGTGGTCCCAGCTACTTGGGAGGCGGAGGCAGGAGACTCGCTTGAGCCCATGAGTTGGAGGTTGCTATGAGCTGTGATGCCATGGCACTCTACCCAAGGGGATAGCTTGAGGCTCCGTCTCAAAAAAAATAAAAATAAAAAAAATAAAAGTTCTAAACTAGGCTCAGCGCCTGTGGCTCAAGTGGCTAAGGCACCAGCCACATACACCTAATGTGGCAGGTTCAAATCCAGCCCAGGCCCACCAAGACAACAATGATGGCTGCAACTAAAAAATAGCTGAGCATTGTGGCAGGCGCCTGTGGTCCCAGCTACTTGGGAGGCTGAGGCAGGAGACTCGCTTGAGCCCAGGAGTTGGGGGTAGCTGTGAGTGATGATGCCATGGCACTCTACCCAGGGGGACAGCTTGAGGCTCTGTCTCAAAAAAAAAAAAGTTCTAAAGTAAAGGAAGAGGTAGAGAAAGTCAAGAAAATGATGTATGAACAAAGTACAAATATCAGTAAAGACATGGAATACCTATAAAGAAATTTTAAAATTCTTGAGCTGAAAAGTATAATATCTGAAATGAAAAATTCATTAGAAGGATTCAAAGACAGACTTGAGCAGGCTGAAAAATGAATCAGTGAACTTGAAGGTAGGACAATTGAAATTATTTGGTTTGAACCTACCACCTCCAGTATATGGGGTTGGCGCCCTAGTCCTTTGAGTCACAAGTGCTGCCCAAGAAAAAAGATTTTTTAAAGAAGAGGGAACAGAGCCTAAAAGGGCCTACCATTAAGTGGACCTACATATGTACTGTGGGAGTTCCGGAAGGAGAAGAGAGTGAAAGAAGCAAAGATTATTTGAAGAAATAATGGCTGAAAACTTCTCATATTTGATGAAAGACATGAATATAAACATCCAAGAAGCTCAACAACAAGCTCCTTGATGAACTTAAAGAGAACCATACCAAGACACATTATGTGCTTTAGGCCCCTGCGAAGACCTTCTCATGACCTTCCACAAGGAAGTTTGTTACCACTAGACTTCTCCTACAAATAATCATAAAGGACAGGGTAAAATGAAAGGAAACAAGACAGAAACTCAAAGCCATATAAAGAAATAAAAAATCTCATTAAAAGTAAGGACATGGGCAATTATAAAATCTAGTATTATTGTTAACAGTAGCTTGTAACTCCATTTTTTGTTTTCTACATCATTTAAGAGACTGATAAATTATTACTCCAAAAGTTGGTATTATATATATATATATATTTTGAGACAGAGCCTCAAGCTGTCCCCCTGGATAGAGTGCTATGGCTTCACTGCTCACAGCAACCTCCAACTCCTGGGCTCAAGTAAGTCTCCTGCCTCAGCCTCCCAAGTGGCTGGGACCACAGGCGCCCGCCACAACGCCTGGCTATTTTCTTGTTTGCAGCTGTCGTTGCTGTTTTGACGGGCCTGGGCTGGATTCGAACCCGCCACCTTAGGTGTATGTGGCTGGCGCCTTAGCCACTTGAGCCACAGGCGCCGAGCCAAAAGTTGGTATTATTATACCTTTGGTTTGTAGCTTACATTTTGTTTTCTACACAATTTAATATATTAAAAAATTATTAGTTTGTGTTTTGAGACACACAATGTACAAAAATGTAATTTTATGACATTGATAACAGGAATGGAGATGAGCAAAGTTTAATATGAGGAGAGTTTTAACATTTTATTGAGGTTAAGCTGGTATAAATTCAAATTAGCGTGTTGTAACTTTAGAATGCTAAGTGTAATCATCCAAGGTAACCACAAAGATCATAAGAAGTATAGAATATACACAAAAGGAAATAAAAAAGGTTTCAAGGCAGATCAAGATGGCAGGCCAGAAGGATCATTCAGCTGAGCTCTCCTAGAATGAATGGGGAAAAAGAGAGAACCCAGCATTACCTGGTGTGGGGACCTTACCCAGCATCAGAGCTCAGGAAGCACTAGGAGGTTGTGAGCTGCAGGGAGCACAGCAAGGAGGTGGTGAGCTGGATATAGTGTATGATCTGGAATGGTGGAAATTTGATGAATTAGGCAAGTGATTGCAACCAGCTGGCATTGGCTGCTCCCTCACAGAGGTCCAGGATGGGAGGAAGACTTTGTGGAGTTTTCAGTAGTTGGAGGAAGCTGCATGTTGAGTGGAAAGCTTGGAAGAGTGGGCAGATTTGAACAGTGTACAGCAACTAGATTTGAATACTGGTTGGAGTGGACTTGTGAGACAGCCATACTGAGAAGGTCTCAGTGGTGAGGGGCTGCTGTTGTGGGAAGGTTGTGAGAAGGTCTTAGCAAGGGCCTAAAGCACACCTGTCTTAATTCCGTCTGCTGGGATCAGAGCTCCACTCTTGGGAAGGCTGAGTGACTCCTGCATCACTTGAGAACTGGAGTTGGGGAACACTGTGAGACCTGCCCCTGAAGGATTCTTGTGATCTTTAAGATCCCAACCCAGCAGGGTCTGAATGCTGAGGAAACAGGTGATCACTAAAGGCAACTAAGTTTGGAATAAGGACCATAAAGGTAGCTGGCTGTGTTCTCTGTCTCCTAAAAAAACACAAGCACCACCTGATATCCTGGCAATATGTTACAACAACATACTATTATCAAGAGCAAGGACTTCTGTTCGAAACAAAGGAAGCAGTAAGAAGGAAAAAGGAGGACAAGGAGGAGAACAAGAAGAAAGAACACATGAGGAGGAACCAACAGAAAAACTCAGGTAACATGAAAAAACAAAACAGAGGAACTTCCCCAAGGGACCATGAGGCAACTATGGAAGCAGGTTCCACCTATAAAGAATTAATGGACTTGACAGAATGGGAATTTAAAATATGGTTGATAAATACAATAAAAGAAATGGACGAGAAAATGGAAAGACAGAACCAAAAGTCAGACAAGAGATATGTAGAATATAGAAGGGATATGGTGGGGCTTAAGGAAATGAAGGAGACAACCAGAGAATGTGAAGATGCAGCAGAAAGTATCAAAAAATAAATTAGACCATGGAGAAGAAATAACTCAGAGCTGGAGGAAAAAGTTTTTGAGTTAACAGAGGTTGTTAAAAAGGCAGAAGAGAGAGAAAACAGAACAGGCACTTAGAGAACTACTACAGGACTCCATAAAGCATTCAAACACATGAATAATAGGGATTCCTGAAGGGGAAGAAGATTGTCCCAAAGGAATGGAAGCCCTACTGGAGACTATCATAAATGAAAACTTCCCAAGTTTTACTAAAGACCCAGACACATTCCTTTCAGATAGATATCAAACCCCAGGTCATCTCAAACAGAGCCTCTCTAAGACACATTGTAATGAACTTGTCCAAAGTCAAGATGAAAGAAAAAATTCTGCAAGCAGCCAGGAGTAAGCACCAACTGACCTACAGAGGCAGAACCACTAGGAAAACAGCATACTTTTCTTTCTTTTTTTTTGTAGAGGCAGAGTCTTACTTTGTCACCCTCAGTAAAGTGTTGTGGTGTCACATAGCTCATAGCAACCTCCAACTCCTGGGTTTAGGCAATTCTCTTGCCTCAGCCTCCCAAGTAGCTGGGACCACAGGCTTCCACCACAATGCCTGGCTATTTCTTTTGTTGCAGTTTGACCAGGGCTGGGTTTGAACCCACCACCCTCAATATATGGGGATGGCACCCTACCCACTGAGCCACAGGTGCCTCCTGACAGCACACTTTTCAACTGAAACCTTCCAAGCCTGAAGAGCATTGTCATCCACTTTCAACGTTCTTTTTTTCTTCTTTTTTTTGTAGAGATGGAGTCTCACTTTATTGCCCTCAGTAGAGTGCCATGGCATCATACAGTTCACAGCAACCTCCAAATCCTGGGTTTAGGTGATTCTCTTGCCTCAGCCTCTTGACTAGCTGGGACTACAGGCACCCACCACAACGCCTGGCTATTTTTTTGTTGCAGTTTGGCGCGGGCCAGGTTAGAGCCTGCCACCCTTAGTATACAGGGCTGGCACCCTACCCACTGAGCCACAGGCAGCGCCCCACTTTCAACATTCTTAAACAAAACAACTTCCAGACTAGAATTCTGTATCCTGCTAAATTAAGCTTCAAAATTGATTGGAAAAAATCAAATCTTTTGCAGATATACAAGCACTGAGGAAATTCACCACAAGACCAGCTCTATAGGAAATACATAGACCTATTCTCAGCACAGACCACCACAATGAACCACCAAAGTAAATACCCAGAAGCTAAAGGTCAAAACTTAGCTTCCACAGTGGCACAAAGGATAAAACTTCACAAAATAAGATGAATAGAACTCCACCACACTTATCAATTCTCTTACTAAATGTCAGTGACTAGAATTCACCACTGAAGAGGCACAAGCTGGCTGATTGGATAAAAAAGCACAAGCCGACCCACACCTTTCACCATTAACTAAGTTAGACTCTCACTGGATTAAAGACTTAAACTTAAGACATGAAACCATAAAAATACTAGAAGAAAGTGGAGGGAAAACACTTGAAGAAATCGGCCTGGGTGAACATTTCATGAGG